>JACEIK010001372.1:227592-252839 GCA_018107945.1 Datura stramonium
CCATGGGGAGGTTTAAATTGAAAACCTAAAAATTCTTCCCATTTTTCATCTATATCCGCACCGCACACCTCGACACTCTCTCAAATTTCTCTTTAAAAGTTCATCTTCTTCTCAAAATCCTTAAAATTCCTCCACCAAACAACAAAAGACTTCCTTTTTTCTTCAAATTCATCAAAAGTGGCTCCTAAATCTAACAAGAAAAAGGTGGTGGCTTCTTCAATCCAAGGAACAAAGAGGGCAAGGATGGTTCAAGAGGCACCAATTGAGGATGCTAGCATGCCACAATCACCACTATGATTTGAACTCCATTGGATAACAGAGTAAGAAGGTAAAAAGTGGTTTAAATAGAATAAAGAATCTAAATATTCTCATGAGTTGTGCATTGATAGAGATAGTCTAGCTTCAAATTTCCCCATATGATTGAAATACTACATGCTCTTAGATTGGATTTTATGTTCAATGAGAGAATGTAATCTTAACTTATTTAGGGAGTTCTTGGCCAATTGGGAGCTAAAGGAGTAGAGTAACCAAGTAAAAATAAGAGGGCAAATTGTTAATTTCACACCCGCCACATTAAATAGATTGCTTGGTACTCCATACGTTGACCCACAGCCGATGAAAGACCTTCTCTTACCACCTTATATAGATAAATCTGCCATGCTCTTAGTGGATCTAGGTTGGTGGCAAGGTGGACTTGACACCAACAGTTCGAGTATTACATGACGTTTCTTTATGCACACATGAGCAAAAAGGTGAGAATGTGGTTGAAAATTATATGTATTTGCTTGGTGCCAGGAAAGCATGTGACATATGTGACTTGAGAGAGTGTGTATTTGGTTTTTTCTTTGATGATGGGGATGTCGATAAATGTTGGGGTAATCATTAGGGATGTCTAGAGGCGAGCCAGAGTGAATAAAGGGCAGAGGTTTAGTTTTAGGGTGTCACGCCTCACCTTGGGGGGTATGACTGGTACCTAGTACCCTACTGGTCTGAACTAACCTGACTGGATTGGGGCACGTTTGACACTTAACTCAAGACATGAATGGGATACATCTCGGCTATAAGTACAGCCCCTGGCCGACAAGGCCACCTGTAAAAGAAGACAGCTGATCACAACAACACAATAACAGGGATTCTATGCGGGCCGACAAGACCACCATGTTGTCTAGTTATAACTGAAAAATAAATTAGGCACTAAACTATGCTATGGCCGACAAGGCTGCCAACTAACAGCTAAACAAGGCCCCACACAACCAGCATAGGAAATAAAGCATACACGAGCCCCACACGACCAGCACAGGAAATAAAGCATACACAGGCCCCACACGACCAACACAAGAAATAAAGCATATACGGGCCCCACACAGCCAAAACCAACCAACCACAGGGAATGTACAACAGTTGCAAGCCTCTAGGACTGATATAATGGTCGAGACAGGGTATCGACCTACCCAAAAACTGTCCATCAAAAGTACAAACCTCTACTAACTTTCAACTCCGGAGGGAAGGAGCTGAATAAACTACTGACTTCAGCTGGAGGCTAGGAACGTCTCGAACCGCGTCTATCCGCACCTGTAGGCAAGCGATATAGTGCCTCGGGTGGGCGTCAGTACAACATGTACCGAATATGTAAGGCAGAAAGATAATAAATAATTGAAAGTTGGTAAAACTGTAGTAATTAAAGGAAGAGAGTAAGGATTTAACCTGAATACCTTGACTGTCTGAATTATCTAAGAAACAAGTCTATATAAGAAAACAAGAACCTAACTAGGCCCTTATAAGCCTGGAAGGTACAAAAAACACAGAAGAACCTACCTGGGGCCACTCTAGCTAGATTAACTTGGACAAGAATTACTATTTTGTCACCATAGGCTCAATTCAGTTCATAACAACTGACACCAATAGGTTTACTCTTAAGTACTATAGGCACACGGGTCGTACTAACTTTACGACAAATGTAACTTGCCGAAAGGATAGCCTTACATACCTCAAGTGCCGACTTTCTGTCTAACCAGCGTGTTTCAATTTGTATTCAACAGCCCTTTCCAACTGTAATCATATTACTGGGAGAATGAGACTATTTTCAGTACTAAATTCAAAAAAAAAGATAACTTTTAATACTAATATTAACTATACTTTAACTTAACAAAACAAGGTCAAAAACATATAATATCTCGAGAGTTCAGAAGGGAGAAATACTTACATGAAGCCTATAATCATATGGAAATTAGTTTGGAGCAATTCTGACAACTTTTGCTCGACGGAGCTACGAGTTGCCGGAAGAATTTCAAGAAAATAACTCCACAGTAATGCTCCCTGTAGACTTAGTATGCAATACCTGAAGTTAATTTAAATTTGGATAGCGTTTGGTAGCGTAAACGGAAGGAAATTACCTTGAAAATGGCAGAATATATTCTCTCTGGCCGCGGGTTTGTTTTTGATATATTATATCAAATGATCAACTTAATATATATAACATTTTGGGAGGTGGACAAGGGGTCCGTGGCATGGACCCCAGTGCACCAAAAGTCAGGCATGCCACGGCGCCCAACACAGAGGGAGGGGGTCTGTGGCACGCTGCCCCTGTTGCAGCCTACTCCGGCCTTCTCCCTCGCTTCCCTGATTCCGCGCTCGTTTGACCTTTTCCCAGGTCCCTTCTTGCACACTTCATACTCTAAAACTCTTGGCTAACGTACGAATAGGATGACTAAATGTTACAAACTTACGGGGTGTAACATCATTCTCCCCCCCCCTCCCAGGAACATTTGTCCTTGAATGTCACTTTAGTTTACGGGAATCTGACCCTTTTAACTATTATTTTGGAAAAGTTTCGGCAGAGTCTCCCCTATAATATGGACTATCTGAAAACCCTGAAACACAAAAAATTCCAATACATGCATTTCACATAACACTATAACAATTCTTTCACAGTAAGATGATAGACAACTGAGCATTATATATAACATAAATTATAAAACAACAACTAAACCAACAACTTTACCTCAACTGAATAGTCTGGACTAAGCCTTGAACAAATGAGGATATCTGGATCTCATGTCGTCCTCGTCTTCCCAGGTCATCTCTTCTCCATTCCTGTTTCTCCATAATACCTTAACAGAGGCAACATCTTTAGTTCTCAACCTACGAATCTGCCGGTCTAATATAGCTACTATAAATTCTTCATAAGCCAACTCCTCAGTAATCTGGACGTCCTTGATGGGCACAACTCGGGACATATCCCCTATGCACTTCCGTAACATCGACACATGAAAGATCGAGTGAACAAATTCCAACTTTGAAGGTAGATCTAGCTCATATGCCACCTAGCCTATTCTCAGGAGGACTAGATACGACCCAAAAAACCTCTAGCTAATCTTGCCTTTTTTACCAAACCTCATCATTCCCTTCATTGCCGAAACTTTCAGAAATACCCAGTCGCCTATATCGAATTCCAGAATTCTACGTCGTACGTCAGTGTAAGATTTATGGCGGCTCTGAGCTGTCAGAAGGTGTTATCTGATAAGCTTTACTTTCTCTTCTAACTGGTGGATTATGTCTGGCCCAATTAACTCTGATTCTCCTACATCGAACCAACCAACTGGGGACCTTCATTTCCGCCAATATAAAGCCTCATAAGGTGCCATCTAGATTGTCGAATGATAATTGTTATTTTAAGCAAATTCAATAAGGGGTAAGTGCTCATCCCAACTGCCTTAGAAGTCTAACACGCACGCCCGTAACATATCCTCGAGCTTCTGGATGGTACGTTATGCTTGCCCATCTGTTTGAGGATGGAAAGCTGTACTCAGATTAACGTGTGTCCCCAAGCTCTTCTGAAAGGACTGCCAAAATTTAGCTGTGAACTGCGCTTCTCTGTTAGAAATGATCGATAATGGAACACCATGCAATCAAACTATTTCCCTGATATATAATTCAGCATAGTCCTCGATTGAGAAGGCGGTCCTAACTGGCAGAAAATGAGTTGACTTCATCAATCTGTCAACAATCACCTAGATGGAATCAAATCTGCTCCTAGTACGGGGTAATCTTGTCACGAAATTCATATTGATTACCTCCCATTTCCACATAGGCACTGCTATTTCCTGTGCCAATCCACCGGGATTTTGATGTTCCGCCTTTACCTGTTGGCGGTTAGGACATTGTGCTACAAATTCTGCTACCTCCTTCTTCATTCCCGACCACCAATAAATCTATTTTATATCATGATACATCTTTGTTGAACCTGGGTGAAGAGAATAACGGGAACAATGTACCTCTACCATGATCTACTGGTGAAGTCCTGCCACATCTGGAACGCAGAGGCGACCTCTACATCTCAAAACCCCATCCTCAGTTACCTCAAAGGCTGTTACGTCTCCCTGCTGTACCTTATCTTTGAGTTGTGCTAAATGAGGATCTTCATACTACCTCTCTTTTACTTCTACAACTAGGGATGATACTATTGTATTCTGAATTATGGCTCTATTATCCTCTATATCAACTACCCGAACTGCCAAGCTGGCTAGCCGGTGCAATTCTCGGGCAATTTCCCATTGTTCTGGCCTCAAATATGCCAAACTGCCCATAGATCGGCAGCTAAGAGCATACATCACAACATTAGCTTTTCCTGGGTGATACAAGATGTTCACATCATAATCTTTCAACAATCCTAACCAACGACGTTGTCGCAAATTCAGCTCTTTTTGTGTGAAAATGTACTGAAGACTTTTATAGCCAGTAAAAATATCCACATGCACCCTATATAAGTAATGCCTCCATATCTTTAAGGCGTGAACCATTGCAACTAACTCCAGATTGTGAGTGAGATAGTTCTTTTCATGTTTTCTCAATTGCCTCGAAGCATACACTATTACCTTTCCATGTTGCATTAAAACACACCATAACCCGATGCCTAAAGCGTCACAATACACCGCATAACCCTCTGAACCTTCTGGAAAAGCTAACACTGGTGTTAATGTCAATCTGTTTTTCAATTCTTGGAAACTCAGCTCACAGGCTTCGGTCCACTGAAACTTGGCTGCTTTTTGAGTCAATTTAGTCAAAGGTGCTGACAGGGTAGAAAACCCTTCCACGAACCTTCTGTAATACTCGGCTAACTCCAGGAAATTGCGAACCTCTGTTGGGGTCGTAGGTCTAGGCCATGTTTTCACTGTCTCAATTTTCTGCGAATCAACTTGAATACCAGCCTCTGATACAATGTGGCCCAAGAAAGCTACAAAATTCAACCAGAACTCTCATTTAGAATACTTTGCATATAACTAACGGTCTCTGAGGATCTGAAGTACTGCCCGCAAATGATCTTTATGTTTCGCTTCTGAGCGGGAGTAGACTAGAATATCATCAATGAACACTATTATAAACAGATCCAAATACGACCTGAAGATACTGTTCATTAGGCCCATGAACACTGCTGGCGCATTTGTCAACCCGAAGGACATAACTAAGAACTCAAAATGGCCATACCTAGTCTTGAAAGTTGTCTTCGGGATATCTTTCTCCTGAACTCGAACCTGGTGGTACCCGGATCTCAAATCAATTTTATAGAAATATTTCGCCCCTTGCAGCTGATCAAACGAATCATCTATTCTCGGAAGAGAATATTTATTCTTAATAGTAACTTTATTCAATTGCCGGTAATCTATGCACATGTGTATAAACCCATCTTTCTTTCTCACAAATAGGACCGGTGCACCTTGGCTGGCATGGTTTCAAAAAATGTGGGTGCATACCTAGCTAAGGAGTTAAACCTCAACATATATTCTCTGACACTCATTCGGCCCTGCTCTAGATGCAAAAACTACTCTACTTTGTCCTGACGAACCTCTTGAGGCAAATAATGATCTATGAAAGTCTCAGAAAATATAGGCCACGTAAGTGGAGGTACATCTCTGCCTCGGGATCTCTCCCAACTCTCGTACCATAAAACTGCTACATCTCGCAATCTGAATACTGCTATCTCGACTAATTCTGTGGATGAGGCATGCATGACCCTAAATATCCTCCTTAGCTGGTCTATAAAGTTCTGGGGATCCTCCCTGTGATCTGTCCCTATAAACTGCGGGGGACTCAAATCCAGGAACTCACGAACTCTTGAACTACCAGACCCCTCAACGGGCTCAACAACAGCTGGTACTACCGGTTGAGGCTGATGCTGGGCAGCCATCATCTGTATCAACACGTAAAAAGCACCCCTGAGCTCTTGATCTGATGGCACAGGTATAGCTAGGGGTGGTACTGATATATATACCACCCTAGCGGGCTCTAAATATGGTAGTGGGTACTGGGGAGATCGAGGTGGTGTCCCCCTGTCGCCCTCAGATTGGGCTGACTCTGCCTGTGGCCCCCTACTAGTGCCCTCTCCTACTGCCACATCCAACTCTCGAACCATTCGCGGTTTGTCGTGTGTCCAACATTTCTTTTTTAAATAAATAGGATAACATAAGCTCAGGGAGTTACTCTATACAACACTGCTCTGTAGCACGTCTGGAGGAGAAAGAAGAGTAACCACACTGTTATGCCTTGCAGCCTCCTGCCTATAGAATGTGTTGCACAACAAACCCATAGACAAGACTCTACTTGGCACAGCTCGCAGATTCCCTAGGATACGACCTGCTCTGATACCAAGTTTGTCACGCCCCACCTTGGGGGGTATGACTGGCACCTGGTGCCTTACTGGTCTGAACTAACCTGACTGGACTGAGGACATTTGACACTTAACTCAAGACACGAACGAGCTATATCTCGGCTAGAATGGACTTACTTTGATGTTGAGTAGTTAGATGTTATCCCATATAGAGTTCCATTTACTAAGGCTGCGAGGGCCATTTTGAGTTCCATTTATTAAGGCTGCGAGGGCCATACAGAGTTTCATTTACTAAGGTTGCAAGGGCCATTTTGGGTTCCATTTATTAAGGACGTAAGGGCCATACAGAGTTCCATTTACTGAGGCCGCGAGGGCCATTTTGGGTTCCATTTATTAAGGCCGCAAGGGCCATATAGAGTTCTATTTACTGAGGCCGCGAGGGCCGTATTGAGTTCCATCAGATTGAGGTCACAAGGTCCATAATGAGTTTCACCAGATTGAGGCCATGAGGGCCATCCCGAGTTACAGTATACACACTCGCTGCCTCAATAAATGGAACTCTATATGGGATAACATCTAAATACTCAACATCAAATTAAGTCCATTCTAGCTAGATTAATTTGGACAAGAATTACTATTTTGTCACCATAGGCTCAATTCAGTTTATAACAGCTAACACCAATAGGTTTACTCTAAAGTACTATAGGCATACGGGTCTTACTAACTTTACGACGAACATACCTTGCCGAAAGGATACCCTTACATACCTCAAGTGCCGACTTTCTATCTAACCGACAAGTTTCAATCTATATTCAATAGCCCTTTTCAACTTTAATCGTATTACTGGGAGAATGAGACTAGTTTCAATACTAAATTCGGCAAAAATGATAAATTTTAAAACTAATATTAACTATACTTTAACTTAACAAAACACAGTCGAAAACGTATAATTTCTCGAGAGTTCAGAACGGAGAAATGCTTACTTTAAGCCTGTGATCGTACAGAAATTAGTTTGGAGCAATTTCGATAACTTTTTCTCGGCGGGGCTACGATTTGCCGGGCGAATTTCAAGAAAATAACTCTGCAGTAATGCTCCCTGTAGACTTAGGATTCAATACCTGAAGTTAATTTGAATTTGGACAGCATAAATGGAAGGAAATTACCTTGAAAATTGTGGAATATACTCTCTCTAGCTGAGGGTTTGTTATTGACATATTATATCAAATGATCAACTTAATATATATAACATTTTGGACGGTTGACAGGGGTCCATGGCACAGACCCCAATGCGCCAAAAGTTGGGTGTGCCACGGTGCCCAACACGGAGGGAGGGGGTCCGTGGCACGCTGCCCCTGTTGCAGCCTGCTCCGGCCTTCTCCCTTGCTTCCCCGATTTCGCACTCGTTCGACCTTTTTTCGGGCCCCTTCTTGCATGTGTCGTACTCTAAAACTCTTGTCTAACGTACGAATAGGATGACTAAATGTCAGGAACTTATGGGGTGTAACATGGGGGTCTCCTGACCCAATTTCTGAGAGCTCAGCAGGTTATGGAGGAGGAGGTCGATTATAGGCCGCGGTATCACCCAAAGAGGCTCGATGTGATGAAGAAAGAGGAGCGCGAGGATCAGCAAGGTCCTGTACTGTCTGTTAGTAAGCGCAATACGTGCATTGATAATATTTTGTGTCACTTGTATGGCATGCAAATGCTTCAGCTGAGGATGAACAGGGTGATGGAGGAGTAGCTGCAATAGCTGAACATTGACTATCCTTTGAGCAAGCACTCTATAGAGTTGGGCCATGTTTTAAGGAGCCCTTTGATGATGATGATGCCACTGATGATGAGCAAGCATGTGTTGACTCCAATTTGGAGTCTGATGCAGACGAGGGTGAGGATTCAGAGATGGGGGAGGCTGCTTATGCCCCCTCGGACAATGAGGAATAGGATCAGGGAGTACTTCTTTCATCCTTTTTACTTGTGCTTTCCTTTTTTAGCATTAAGGATAGTCCTATTGATTAAGTGTGGGGTGGGAGAAGTAAATTTTCATGTTTTCATATTTTCCTTAATTGCTAAATTTATTTATGGTGGTCCTAAATTTTTTTTGTGATGTATGACTTGATTTTTGTTAGCTTTTAGTATTTTTTATGTTTTTATTTGGGTTCCCTCAGTTTTTATTTTTGATACTTTTCCAGCGGATAGTCCCTTAGAACTGACTAGAGGGTCTAAATTTTTTTTAATCATAGTTATGACTATTCCTGATGATGGATGGATGAAGACCGTCTTAAAGAAAAATTAGTCATTGATAGGAGAACAAGAACTTGTAGCCTTATGGATTCTAGGTTCTTCACTCATAATATCATTAAGACTTTATGTAATTCACTCAAAAATGCATGAAAAGGTAGAAACACTTAGACTTTTGGAACTTGACTCCTATGCTTAAAAAGTTGAGCTTAATAATGTGAGACATTCAATATAGATATATAGATATGTATGCGTATGTAATCCAAATTGCCGTTATCAAACCATTTGTGCCATTGTGTGTTACGGGATGATTTTGCATATACTCCACACTTGTAATTTGATGTCTAGAACTTTCTCGGTGTGTGTGCTAAGCGAAATGAGAATATTGAATCTAGGAAGTGATATAGACATTTCTTTGCTGGCCTATTTCTATTTGATTTTATCTACTTTGATGTGATTTTCCTAGTTAGACATTTTGAGCAATAGCCTATTCTTTTGATAGCCATATTATAAGCTTAATCCCTTTTGTTCTATGAACCTTTATTTAATCCAAATAACTCCTAAGGCACTTTAATTGAAGATTTTACATAAAAGGAGCATAGGTGAAGGAAAAAGGAAAAAAAGCTAAAGTGTGAAAATTAGAAGAAAAAATGGTGAAAAATCCAAAACAAGAAGGGTGATATTGTGGGGAAAACAAAAAGAAGAAAAAGTTTTGAAAAATAAATACTTTTGAACGAAAGATAAGAGAAATTTTAAAAAAATGAATAAGCTTACTGTCAAGAATTCCCTACTAGTTACCTAAAGTTGCAAATTGAAAAAAAGGAGGTATAAGGAGAAAAATAGGGAGATTGACGAATGTGCTAGAAAAGTGAAAAAGTTGTGAAGTATTAAACTGTTTAGGGAGATTAGTTACTATCATGACCAAATAGTTCCTACCCGTCCTTTAGCTTATATTACAATCATCTTAAGTCCTAATTGGTCCTAGATTAGATCTTTTATATTAGTGGAATATTTATACTAAGGAAAGCCTATGAGTTGTCTTTTGCATACATGTAAAGTTCTTTGGGAGAGTAAGCGATATTGTTTTATCTATGCCCAAGTTAAAAATGTTATATATCATGTGAGTGAAAGGGCATATCTATAAATAGTGAGGAGCACATAATGGTAAAATTTTGATGCATCTTTGATTGCTAAATTATATATGTTAATGTTGGCCTTTAATATATCTTGTTGAGTTAGTTCTAGAAGCTAAGTGATTTCGATGACCTTTAAATTTTTATCTTATGTGCGTATTGAGTGGATTGTTGGGCTTGATTGAATTGTCTAATGAATCTGAGTGTAAGTAGACTTGTTCGTAAGGTGAAGTTTGTGTGAAACTTGAGTGGGGAAGTAGTAGATTGTTCCAGGACGAACAATAGTTTAAGTGTGCGGTGGTGATGTTGGGTGTATTTATGCACTTACTCACCATATTTTTACCATACTTAGCTATGTTTAGAGAACAAATAATGTGTGATTGCTTTGGTTTTTCATAATATTTATGAAAAAGAGCTAACACACATGATTAGATATTTGCGGGATGAAAAGTGATGGGTTTTGATTAACTTGGGGCTTGAAAGAGTAAGTGTTGCTAAACTGGACTTAAAAGGAACAAGTGTCATGGAGATATGTAGGTTGGCATCGCGCAACACCTACAATGCACTAAGCTGCGTGACTCGGACCAAGATCGTTGTATAGGGCCGTGCGATATGAACCTGTGGTGTCCGACTCAAAGCTTGCAAAGTCGAATTCCAGTATAAGTAGGAAGAGATGCAGACTTATTCTGCTATTATAAATACCCCCTTTTAGGACTTTTTTGTTGTTCATTCATTGATTCACTTATTGATTCATTGAGAGACAAATAGTTTGCACATTGTTGTAAGTGTGGAACACACTATTCCATACCATTGTTGAGTGAAACATCAAGTACTTGTTATTCTATTTAGCTTTTCAGGATTTGTCAAATAAGTTTATTAGATTGTAAGTGATCATCATGACTTCTTATCAATATTATGTTATTGTTTCTTCAGACATGAGAGGCTTCTTTAGCTAGGGTTGTGGGAACCATAATAAACTAATGGAAGTAGGTAAATAAAATAGTGATTCTTGAATGATGAATTTAGTAGATTGTTATTCTCTTTATTTTAATTAGTTTTAGCAGTTGCAAACGTTGAAACGTGCCAGTGTCATCAATTTGCTTGACCAAAGGAGTTGAAGTTTAGAAAAGAGAATAACAATGTAAATTTGAGGCTACCAACCCTCATTTAATTGAACTGAGCTCTAACCGAGGATATTCAATCCAAGACATATGAATAGGGCAAAATATGATCACCTAAAGTCCGAGAGGATTTAGAGTGAAATTCATCTATGTAGGTCGAGTGACATTATATGAACTTAATCGTCAGTCTTACACAATATTCACCAGGATAGATCACTAATAAAATAAGCTTACTACGTTATGAAATCATGGGGAACACAGTCCTAGAAACTTCTCATAAATTTGATATAAATAAACTCTTATCTTAAAATACTTTTTATTTTATTGCAACCCCCCTCCAAAATACTAACTACTAAATGATTTACTCACTGTTAATATGTTATTTTTTACCTATTCCCTGTGGGTTTGATGCCAACCAAGTTGGGTTATTATATTTGACGACGACCTCTTTATACTTATTACAAGATGTAATTTGAGCGTGATCACTGATCCCCAACAACCACGTGCTGAAAGTAAAGAGAAAGCGAAGGAGAAGGAAGGAGAAAAATTACTCACACCAATACCAAGGCCACCTCCTCCTTTTCTTCAGTGCCTTAAGAAGAAAGTTGAAGACGGTAAGTTTTACGGGTTTATTTCCATGTTTAAACAATTGTCTGTAAATATTCTATTAGTGGAAGCATTGGAGCAGATGCCAGGATATGCTAATTTCATGAAGGATTTAGTAATCAAGAAGAGGACCATAAGTTTTGAGCCAGTGGAAAACTTACACCACTACAGATCGCTCGTTTCTCACAGCTTGGTTTAGAAGAAGGAGGATCCTAGGGCATTCACAATCCCCTGCAGAATTGGAGCTTTTAATTTTGTCAAGGCACTTTGTGATTTAGGTGCCAACATCAATCTGATGTCTTTGGAAATATATGAGCAGCTGGGCTTGGGAGCCCCCAGAACAACTACAATGCAGTCGTGGATGCTTGACCGCACAATACCAGTTAGCATATTGATAGATGTGTTGGTACGAGTGGGGAGCTTCATATTTCAAGTAGATTTCATAATATTAGACTGTGAAGTAGACTTTGAGGTCCCCATTATCTTAGGCCGCCGATAGAGAACTGGTGGATATGGAGAGCGGTGAATTAAAGTTTTGATTGAAGAATAAGAAAGTGATCTTTAATTTATGTAGGTCAATGAAGCAACCGAGAGACATGAGTGTCATATCTGTTATTGACACCATAGATTAGGCAGTTGAAGTTGTGATAGAAAAAGCCCTTATGGCCGAAGCTTTAGCAGAGTTATTAATGAATTGGGCAGAGGAAGACGGTGAAGTATTAGATGAAGCTATGAAAGTAGTTGTGCATATGGGGTCTTACTCTTTTACTCCCAGCATGTTAGATCTTGATTTTAAAAATAGAGTGAACTCGCCTGCAAAGCCATCAATAGTTGAACCACCAGTCTTGGAGCTCAAGCTACTACCAGCCACTTGCGATATGCATTTCTTAGTCCATAGGACACCTTACTAGTAATTATATCAGAAACGTTATTGGATTGGTAGGTGGAAGCACTGCTATCTATTCTGCGAACATATAAGAGGGCCATTGGATGGTCCATTGCTGATATTATTAAAATTCCACCCGATATCTGCACTCACAAAATCAAACTTAAGGAAGATTACACCCCCAACATTGAGCACTAGTAAAGGTTGAACCCTACAATGTAAGAGATGGTAATGAAAGAGATCATTAAGTGGTTGAATGTAAGGGTAGTTTACCCAATTTTCAGATAGTCAGTGAGTAAGCCAAGTGTAGTGTGTACCAAAGAAGGGCGGAGTGACAGTGGTTTAGAATGAGAAGAGCGAGGTAGTCACAACTAGAACAGTGACCAGCTCGAGAGTCTGCATGGACTATCACAAGCTGAACAATTGGACTGAGAAAGATCACTTCCTAATGCTATCATAGACCAAATGCTAGATAGGCTTGCTGGCGGAGACTATTACTATTTTCTTGATGAGTATTCAGGTTACAACCAGATCTTTATTACTCTTGAGGATCGGGAAAAGATGACCTTCACATGCCCCTGTGGGTCATTCTCCTTCAAATGAATGCCCTTTGGGTTGTGTAATGCACTCACCACTTTCTAGCTGTGTATGATGTCCATTTTCTCAGATATGGTGGAAGACACCAAAGAGATTTTCATAGATGACTTCTCGATGGTGGGAGACTCTTTTAAGGATTGATTATCTCACCTAGCATCAGTATTGAAGCAATGTGAGGAAATGAATTTTGTGCTTAACTGGGAAAAGTGTCAGTTCATGTTTAAGGAAGGCATAGTGCTGGGGCACAAGATTTCTGAAAAAGGGATAGAGACAGATAAAATGAAAGTTCAAGTTATTTCAAAACTTTCACCTCCCATTTCATTGAAAAGGATTAGGAGTTTTCTTGGTCATACTGGCTTATACCAATGATTCGTTAAGGATTTTTCAAAAACTGCTAATCCTCTTTGCAGGTTGCTAGTGAAAGACACGAAGTTCGTATTTGATGATGATTGTATGAGAGCCTTCTAGTGTCTGAAGAAGAAGCTTATTACCGCACCAATTATTATGGAACCATACTGAAGAAAACCCTTTGAGGTAATGTGTGATGCGAGCGGGGTAACTCTAGGAGTGGTCCTTGGTCAAAAAAGAGAGAAGATCTTCCACCCAATTTATTACGCTTGCAAAGCTCTCAATGCTGCTCAAAAGAACTATACAATTACTAAACAAGAGCTTCTAGCAGTAGTTTATGCATTTTTCAAGTTCAGAGAATATCTGTTGGGTACAAATGTCATAGTGCATACAAATCACGTAGTTATCCGATACCTTATGGACAAGAAAGATGCAAAACTAAGATTGGTTAGGTGGGTGCTACTGTTACAGGAGTTCGATTTGGAGGTCAAGCACCAAAAAGGATCACAGAATTGGGTTGTTGATCAATTGTCCGAGTTAGATAAATAGGGGAGGTTGAAAAGTGATGCTGAAATCAATGAATCTTTCTCAAATGAGCAGGTGTTGGCAACGTCACAAGACTTAATTATGTGGTTTGTTGATTTTTCTAGTTATCTGGTGAGTGATGTGATTCCTGATGATATGAATTCTCACCAAACGAGAAAGTTCCTGCATGATGTGAAGAAGTTCTTCTGGGATGAGCCATACCTATTCAGAATTGGTGCAGACAATATAATTAGAAGGTGTGTTCCTGAAGCTGAAATGCTATGTATACTTGAAGCATTCCACTCATCCCTAGATGGGGGTCATCACAATGGCATCAATACAACACAAAAGATTTTTCAATGTGGATACTACTGACCCACGATTCACCAAAACACACATGATTTTGTGGAGTCTCTTGGTAAGTGTCAGAAGGAAGGAGGCGTGTCTAGGAAGCATGAGTTACCATTGACCCTGATACTTGAATTTAGCTATTTAATGTTTGGGATATTAACTTCATGGGGTCGTTCGTGAGCTCATACGGTGAAATATATACTGGTGGCGGTTGACTACATCTTAAAGTGGGTGGAAGCAGTGGCACTTCCAAATAATGAAGGCAAGTCAGTCATAACATTCTTGAGAAGAAATATTTTCTCCAGGTTTGGTACAACAAGAGCTATAATCAGCGATGGTGGATCACATTTCTGTAATAGGTTGTTTCGAGCTATCACGACCCGAGATGGAATTTCGGATCGAGACATGGGACCTAGAATCACAGATGGCTTCAAGCTAACCCATATCATAGCGTAATTCTAACATAACAACAAATAATATAACATATCTGAGCGGAAGCTTAATTGAAATATAACTAATAGAAAGGAAAGGATAAAGATCAGATTACAATACTAAGTCATAAGCTGAACTAGTACTACACTGTCTAAAAGCCTCTACTAGTCTAATGAGTTGCTGGGACAAGATCCTAGCTAACTCCAACTTCTGCAACTAGAAAGAAACTAAAATAAAGAAGACAAAACTTCCATCCTTAGAAGATAAGGATTCACCATTGTTAGCAGATAGAATTTGGAAGGTGTCTAACTGCGTGGTTGAGTCTGAATACCTAGATCTATATAATAAAATGATATAGCGCATAAAGTGTGTGGTCAATACTTGTAATGTAATGAGTATGTGAGAAAAGTAAGTGAAGCTAGAAACATGCTAGTAAACTGAGAAGGACTGAACTGAATACATAACTAAGGTGAAGTATAATGACCCTATCTGAGATCCATAGATACTGAAATGGTATGTTTGTTTGAAAACATTTAATGAAATACAAGTAAATCTAGTTTTTGGGTCATGTACATGTATGGAAGATTGAATTTGAAATCATAAACTGAAAAATGTGATTGAAATAACTATATTGAAACTGAAACTAGACTATACTATGGGAGAAACTATTAATAAAAAACTCCAATATGAGCCTTATGGAGCTCGACCTATAACCTCGATTGGAAGGGTGTTCATACCTTACCAAGGGTAAGAACTCTAAATGGCATGATATCACTCGTGAGCTCAGAGAGACAATCTCTAATAACGATGACCCCTTCATGCGCCCATTGAGGCAAGGGACACACTCTCAAATAATGAGGATCCTATATTCCTCGGTCTAAAGATAACATTCTCTACTACTGATAATTCCTTATCCTAAGATTGCATGTAGTTTTGAGACTTGGGTACACTGGAACCCTAGCCTGCTCGATGCTTAGTACTACTCCCAACTAAACATGAGGATACATGTAACTAATGAATCTGAAGTTGATGTCCTAAGACTAGTCGGAACCACTTTATCTAGCAAGAGCCCTGAGAGCCTAAAAGACCATGACATACTGATACTTAGGGCTTATACCCGATGTTCTAAGACTAGTTAGAGCTACTTTCTACTAGCAAGAGGCATGAGAGTCTAAAGAACCATAAACATGCTGATCATACTGGTTTTATGAAAATCATGAATCCAAATTGTAGTGTAAATCATATGTACTGAACTCATGGTAAAATCATATATCTCAAATGGAACATAATTTCGAAAACAACTAATTCATGAGCTGAACTTTGGGAAATCATGCTAACATCTAATCATGGGATTTCTCCATGCAATTGAGGATCAATTCATGAACATCATGTGCTATTTATCATGAGGTACTCGAAAACCATTGAAAACATGAGAGCAAATATTCATGGAATGGAAACCCTAATATATGCTTTTCTAGGGAATCAAAGTAGTTAGGGTTTTGCGCATAAATTAGGACATAAGGATGAAAGAAAATCCTTATTGGTCCCACATACCTTGTGGAAGGATCCCCTTAGAGAACTTGAAGCTTGCAGTACCTTGGAGAGAAAACCCTAGTTCTTGAGCCTTGAGAGAAAAAGGGAGAAGGTGACTCATGGATGGTTTTGAGTAGAATGAGGGATTGGGCTAGGAAAATCCTTTTATTTTGCCCCATAAGAATCCTAAAATGACCTAGTTTAGGAGTTAGGATCTTAGGGTTTTAAAAAATTGCCCTCGAAAACTGATATTAAAAATTCTGCCCGTCAGGTGGTATGACTCAACCTACGAGTCATACCATGATCATATGATCCATACTGGTATACGTGGTTAGGGGCCTTGCTCAACGCCATTCTTTGAAGTTTTCCACAGAAGTCTACCAGATCCATGAGATCTTACTATGGGTCTTACTATGATTTGTGGTTTCCTCAAAGCCTTTTGAAGATTTCTCCGAAACACAAATCACGACTGGATGGTAAGATACATACCCGCCTACCACGAGTTGTACCTTGGCTTGTGGTTTTCCAAGAATTTCATGACCTCTTCTCTAAACTTTTCCATGACTGATCAGTACGATCCGTACCATGATGGTACAAATTGTGAAATGCAGTCATGGTTTCTCCTAGGCACCCATACTGTTTTCCCTGACCCTTCTATTATGAGTCTTGGTACAACTCGTACAATCCTCATATGAGTCGTATTGAGGCTCGTTCTAAGGGCATTTCCAATTTTTCTCTGCATTGTTAAACTTTAAATCTAGGGTCTAGTCTTAGAGACTTTTGGGGTGTTACATTATCTCCCCCTTAGGAACATTCATCCTCGAATGCAAGCTAATCAAATGAAAGGCTAGGGAAAGGGCTGCTCCCAAGAACTGAATACTAAATGTTGAGTACTGATGGAGTGTCTAACTCCAAACTGAATTACATGACTGAACTGGAATCTTAATTCATGAATACATGCTAAGATATGAGAAGGACTAAAAGACATGAGACTGACATGGACTAGGTAGAGTATTGAGGAGGGATTATTTCTCCAAACTAATACTGAGTTGGTAAGGACGGAGTTATAACTCCCAAAACTACCTTCTGACACCTAAATAGATGACATGATAACTGATCTGATAGAGAGTAAGACTTGTCTAAATCCAAATTCCCAAGTAGTCCCTTCTATTGGCTGATTGCTCTATAAAACCTTCACTAACACTGCCTCCTTATTTTTCCCCAGTTTATGAACCTGTTGGTCCAAGACTTCAACTGGAACCTCCTTCTGTTAGAGCCTCCCATTCCCATTGACACTTCGTCACCCTAACATCTCATGTCCTCATACAAGAACACCATGCTAACTGCACCCACTTCTCGAGTGCCAACATACAATGCAATCCTATCACTGCCTTCATCTTACGGCTCCGCTAATTATACTATCCCAAAAGCTCCTCAGACTCCCTGTCATGGCTAACAACTGCACTTCATGAACTTTCACCTACCAAGCATCTAAGGCATGTATGGGGAGTCAATTTAGGACATATACAACCTTTATTTCTGTTATGGGAGAACATACATAGGGCTGAGAGTTAGGAAATCGTAAGCACGAATCATTTACAAAAATCTAAACTGAGCACATATATGGGGTAGCATGATCTGCTGAGCCGTTAAGGCAAATTCTAAGTATTGAGTTCATATAGCTGAGCATACTGAGATACATAAGTTTACATAACGAGTTTCATGACATGAAGCTGAGATTTATGAAACCGTGGAGGAAGATTGGGATTGCTATCTGAAGTGGTTATCTATAATTTTGGGAGTCTGAACATAAGCATGAGTAGAATGTAACATTGACTGAAACATATGGGAAAACATCTGAACAGGAAAGGATTGATATCCCATAACTATTGTTTCTGGAACCCCACTACGAGAACGCTCAGGAATTGACTTGACCCATAAATTTATCATCTCACCTTACCTTAAAGCCATCATTCTAAGACTTTTGGATCCTTTCTTAAGGCTGGGCTACATCACTAACTCTTGAATTTCCATTCGCCGCTAAAGCTATTACGGTAGGCTTCATACTTATAGTCATTATGTAACATCACAGACAGATCTCATACTAGGATGCAAAAAGAGTCTTATGCCTTATACTACGACTCCTGGGTCTAACAATATGCAAGAATCAATCGTGGAAAGCTCATAACATACCTGTGACTATTCCTGGTGAGATTCCACGATCCTGATATGATGAGAGGGAGTAAAGTGGTCCTGACGCTAGCCACTACCCCTACCTGCTGATGTGCCCTGCTGAGGTAGGCAGCTGTCGGAGCTACCGAAGAAGAGGCTAGGGCTCTACCTTCACCCTGCTTGGCTGCTAGTCAATCTCTGAGTTAATGGCTTGACTTGTCGCACCAAAAGCAAGCGCCTAAACCAACAATGCACACTCCCAAATGGTTCTTTCCACAATTCTTACAAGTTGGGTATGTAATCTCCCTTACTCTGGGTATGTTTGGAGCACTGACTGTCGATGGTTCTGGGACTGATAATCTCTAATGGGACTGGGAATGAGATCCATCACTCATCCTCTATTGGGAATACTCCGAGTTCCCTGTCCTTGCTCTCCCTTTCTAACTCTTTTAGCTTTTCTTCCTCAATATGTTAAGCATGGATCATGAGTCTAGAAATGTCTATGTCACTGATAAGCATCACAGTCCTACACTCCTTGACCACTAAATCTGAGACTCCATTTACGAACCTACTCATGTGAGCCCTCGGACCAGCCACCATCTCCGATTCATACTTAGACAACTGGATAAACTCCAAGGCATACTCCTCGACAGTCATGTTGTTATGCTTCAGGTGGACGAACTTGGCTGCCTTCGTCTCCCTTAACTCTCGAGGAAAGAACTTGTCCAGGAAGGCTATCACAAACTTGTCCCAACTCACCGGAGTTGCACCTGCCCTACGGCCTTCCTTCCATTATCTGAACTATATATGCGCAACTCCCTTCAGCTGATAGGAGGCTAAGTCTGTACTCTTCTTACCAGTCACCCCCATAATCTAGGTGATCTTCTGAATCTCCTCTATGAACTCATGTGGATTCCGACGGGTTCATTCTAATGAAATATCACACTCTTTCTGCCCTAGAACTCTTGTTAGGGTTCATGGGTCCCACCACCTAATGGTTGCCCTGTACTTTGGCAACCTGCGCCAATACCTAAAATGCAGCCCGAAACTCTACATGGGTAACCTACTCATTCATCGAGTCCACTGGGACTGGTGGGGTTGGCTGGTGCCCATTACCGTTTCTCCTTTTGTTTGCTTGTTTGGGAGGCATTGTCTGCGAACATGAAAAGCACGAGTTAGAAGAGGAACTTTTAGAGTTTCACACTCTACGCACGATAAGAATCATAAAGAAAAGGAACTTTCCTAAAAACGTCTTGTAGCCTCTTCCTCATAAGTGTGGCGCGCTTCACACTCATGAAAAAGACTACTTGAAATGGCTTTTAGACACCCTAGGTTACTCTAAACCTTTGCTCTGATACCAAGTTTGTCATGACCTGAGCTGGGACCTCGGATCAAGACATGGGACCTAGAACCACAACTGGCTCCAAGCTAACTTATGGCATAACATAATTCTAACATAACAACAACTAATAGAACATACCTATGTGTAAACTTAACTGAAATATAACTAATAAAAAGAAAAGGATAAAGATCTGATTACAACACTGAGCCATAAGCTAAAACTAGTACTACACTGTCTGAAAGCCTCTACAAGTCTGATGAGTTGTTGGGACAAGCCCCCAGCTAACTCCAACTTCTGAAACTAGAAATAAAATGAAATAAAGAAAATAAAACTCTCATCCTTAGAAGATGAAGACTCACCACTATCAGCTGATAGAGTCTGGAGCGTGTTTAACCACAGGGCTGAGTATGAATACCTAGATCTATATCATAAAATGATATAGCACATAAAGTACGCGGTCAATACTTGAAATGTATTGAGTATGTGATAAAAGTAATTGAAGCTAGAAATATGCTAGTAAACTGAGAAGGACTGAACTAAATACATAACTAAGGTGAACTATAATGACCCTATCTGAGATCCATAGATACTGACATGATATGCTTATTTGAAAACATTTAATGAAATACAAAATCTAGTTTTTGGGTCATGTACATGTATGGAAGATTGAATTTGAAATCATAAACTGAAGACTGTGACTACAATAACTGTATTGAAACTGAAACTGAACTATACTGTGGGAGAGACTATTAACCGACAAACTCTAATATGAGCCTTATGGAGCTCGACCTATAACCTTGGTTGGAAGGGTGTCCATACCTTTCCAAGGGGTAAGAACTCTGATTGGCGTGATATCACTTGTGAACTCAGGGAGACAATATCTAATAACGATGACCCCTGCATGCGCCCATTGAGGCAAGGGAGACACTCTCAAATAACGAGGATCCCATATTCCTTGGGCTAAAGGAAACATTCTCTATTATTGAGAATCCATTATCCTACGGTGGCACGTAGTTCTGAGACCTGGGTACGCTGGAACCGTATCCTACTCGGTGATAAGTACTGCTCCTAACTGAACATAACAATACATGTAGCTAATGAATCTGAAGCTAATGTCCTAAGACTAGTTGGAACCACTTTATCTAGCAAGAGTCCCGAGAGCCTAAAGGACTATGACATATTGATACTGAGGACTTATAACTGATGTTCTAAGACTAGTCAGAGCTACTTTCTACTAGAAAGAGGCCCGAGAGTCTAAAGAATCATAAATATGTTGATCATACTGAATTCATGAAATCATGCATCCAAATCGTAGTGTAAATTATATGTACTGAACTCATGGTAAAATCATATATCTCAAATGGACCATAATTTCAAAAAAAACTAATTCATGGGCTGAACTTTGGGAAATTATGCTAACATCTAACCATGGGATTTCCTCATGCAATTGAGGGAGAATTCATGAACATCTTGTTCTATTTATCATAAGGAACTTGAAAAGCATGAAAGACATGAGAGAAAACATTCATGGAATGTAAACCCTAAGACTTGCTTTTCTAGGGAATCAAAGTAGTTAGGATTTTGAGCATAAATTGGGACACAAGAATGAAAGAAAATCTTTGTTGAAGTCCCACATACCTGGTGGAAGAATCCCATTAGGAAACTTGAAGCTTGCAGCACCTTGAGAGAAAACCCTAGTTCTTGAGCCTTGAGAGAAGAAGGGAAAAGATGACTTATGGATGGTTTTGAGTAGAATAAGGGATTGGGCTAGGAAAATACTTTTAATTCACCCCATAAGAAGCCTAAAACGATCTAGTTTTGGAGTTAGGATCTTACGAATTTACAAAAATGCCCCTGAAAACTAATATTAAAAATTTTGCCTGTCTGGTGGTACGATTCAACCTAGAGTAGTACCAGGATCATACGATCTGTACAAGCGTCCGTGGTTAGGGGCCTCTGCTCAACACCATTCTCTGAAGTTTTACACGGATGTCTACCACGATCCATGAGATCTTACTACGGGTCTTACTACGATTTGTAGTTTTATCAAAGCCTTCTGAACATTTCTCTGAAACTGAAATCATGACTGGATGGCACGATCTGTACTCGCCTTCCATGAGTCATACCTTAGCTCGTGGCTTTTCCAAAATTTCCTGACCTCTTCTCTGAACTTTTCCATGACTGGTCAAATACGATTCGTACCATGGTGGTACGAATCATGACATACAGTCATGGTTTCTCCTAGCCACCCATACTGTTTTCCCTGACCCTTCTGTTACGAGTCTTGGTGCGACTCATACAATCCTCCTACCAGTCGTACTTAGGCTCGTTCTTAGGGAATTTCTAATTTTTCTCTGCATGGTTAAACTTCAAATCTAGAATTTAGTATTAGGAATTTTTGGGGTATTACACGATCCTTGTTGTAAAAATATGGTGTGAAGAATACGGTAGCAAAACCTTACCACCCGCAGACAAGTGGACAGGTTGAAGTCTCCAACCGGGAGATTAAGACAATTTTGGCAAAGAACACGAATGCAAACAAAACAAATTTTTTACGTTAGTTGGATTATGCCTTATGGGCATATAGAACATCTTTTAAGACACTTATTGGTATATCTCTACACCAGCTTGTCTATAGAAAATCATGTCACCCTCCGGTGGAGCTTGAGCATAAAGCCTTATAGGCACTCAAGAAGTTAAATTTGAATTGGGGTGAAGCTGCAAACCTACGCCTTAGCCAACTCAATGAAATGGATGAGTTTCAGCTTAGGGCTTATGAGAGCTGTATGCTATATAAGGAGAAGATGAAGCTGTATCACTATTGAAAAATAGAGAGAAGAGAGTTCAACCCGAGCAATCTGGTGCTATTGTTTAACTCTGGACTTTTCTTGTTTCTAGGAAAGATAAGGTATAAGTGGTCTGGCCCTTTTAAGGTTGCTTAAGTGTTCCCTTATAGAGAAATTAAAATTGAAACTCAAGATGGCACGAGGTTCAAAGTAAATGGGCAGCAAGTCAAGCTATATTTTGGTACTGAAGAGGAGATAAGATTGATTGATGAGGTGTATCTTGATGAAGTTTGAGTAGTCAAGATACTCACATTGTACCACAATATTAAATTAGGAGATACTTGGGAGGAAACCTAAGGGGAGTATTTTGATGAAGTTTGAGTAATTAAGATACCCGCATTGTGCCGCGACGTGAAATCAGACACTGATTAGGCAGCAACCCAATAATGTGTTGTATTATATAATTCATATTAGTTTATTGTGGCTTGAAATAAATTTTCACATGTGTTGGAGTGTAAAGGGATATAGGGGCTCAAAGCAGATTGTAAGTTGGTAAAATTGTAGAGAGTAGGGCAAAAACAACCAATAAGGATAAACCACGAGTGTATCCATGGACCTTGCGTTGCTGGATAGTTTATGGATCAAATCATCATTGTGCAGGAGAAAATTCCCTAAATCTCTAAAGTTTTTCGATGGGAGACAGGATGGTCTGTCGTCGAATTGATGGCTTGTCAAATGAACCGTGGAAGCTGAGAAGAAACGTCCCAAGTTGTCTAAAGTTTTTCGACGTGAGACAAGATGGTCCATCATACAATTGACGGACATCAAATGAATCTTGGAAGATGAGAAGAAAAGTCCCAAATACTTTGAAGTTTTTCGACGGGAAACAAGATGGTTTGTTGTCCAGTTGACGGCTTGTCAATAGAATCGTGGAAGCTGAGAAGAAAAGTCCCAAATTCTCTGAAGTTTTTCAAAGGGAGATAGGACGACCAGTTGTTCAGTTGACGGCTCATCCAATCAGTCGTGGAAGCTGGAGTCAGTGATTAATAATTATGAAAGTTTGACAGAGGCAAGGATAGCCCATTCTTTATCTAACGGGTCATCAAAAAGGGTCATGGCCAGCTTAAAGCTTGTTCAAACTTGATCTTACCATCCAATCACTGTGGAAGCTGGAGTCGTTGATTAATAATTATGAAAGTTTGGCTGGTAGCAAGGATAGCCCATTCTTTATCTAACGGGTCATCAAAAAGTGTCATGGCCAGCTCTTTAAATTTTAACCCTAAATGTAACCTTTTCGACCCATTTTTGTTTTATTTCCTTTCGCCCGACCCGCCGAAGTCCGCAGTTTTCTAGGGTTAGCGGCCCAGTCTCAAATTCAAACTCCCTAAATGAACCATACCTCTTTTAAGACATCCACAGGCACCTTCAGGATCTTCCCACAAATCCATGAGTAAAGTATTCCCCATCTTACAGTCCATCCCCATAATTGTCCCAGACCCACGTCCATATCCCAATCCTAAGTCACTATAAAATAATCCCTGTTCAAATACCCAAGTCCCAAGTCACTAAAAAACCACCATAAAAACTCCCAAATTCACCCACGTCCATATCCCAATCCTAAGTCACTATAAAATAATCCCCGCTCAAATACCCAAGTCCCAAGTCACTACAAAACCACCATAACAACTCCCAAATTCCCAAAGCTCCTCAGAGTTCATTCGACCCAATACCCATAGTCATATCCCTGAGTAGAATAAAGAGGAAGGGGAAGCACAATCTTTGCTCGATAACAAGGAAAGGACGGTCCGTCCTTAATTTTACAGCTTGTGGTTTCACTTGACGTTGCCTCACAAAATAGGGCAATCCTTCTTAAGATTTTTCATTGGTTCACAAGATAAGCCACAGAAAGAACGACTAATGTTGGAGGTATTTACGCACTTAATTATCATATTTTGACCATACTTAGCTATGTTTTGAGAATAAATAATGTGTAATTGTCTTTATTTTATATGATATTTGTAAATTGAAAAAATAGCTAACACATATGATTAAATGTTTGTAAAATGAAAAGTGATGGATTTTGATTCATTTGGCCTTAAGAAGCAAGTGTTGCTAACAGTACTTAAACAAGACAAGAGCAAAGGCTTAAAACAAGGAAGGCATCGTACAGGCAGACAACACACGAAGCCCTATGTTGCACAGGGTTGTCCACCACACCAAGCTTTGCACCGCAGAGCAGAAATGACGTAAGGAGCCTTGGATCGTGGAGCCTTACCTCCATAATGGACCTTACGACGTGCAGACTTGGTAATCCAGCTAAGGTCTTGCAAAGTCAAATCCTAGTCAAAGGAAGAGAGATGCTGACTAATTCTACTACTATAAATACCTCTAGGGCATTTTGTTCCCTTCCTTAACGCATAATTCAGGTTGATTCATGTCATATTGTATATGTGGAACGTATTATTTCATACCATTGTTGAGAGAAACATAAAGTTTTTGTGATTCTATTTAGCTTATCAAGATTTGTCAAACAATTTTATGTTATTGATAGTGATCATCATGACTTTCTATAT
>JACEIK010001372.1:252876-290659 GCA_018107945.1 Datura stramonium
ATTATTTCTTCAAACATGGTGTGAGCACTAGCCGTTGTTGTTATTATGTGTTGTCTCTTATTTTGTTATTTTGTTGTTGGTTCTATTTCTCTTAAAGTTGAGGGTCTTCTGGAAATAGCCTCTCTACCTCTGAGGTAGTGGTAAGGTCTGCGTACATTCTACCCTCCCCAGACCCCACTTATTGGGATTATACTGGGTGGTTGTTGTTGCTGTTGTATTATTTCTTCAAACATGAGCGGCTAAATTCTTTACCTAGGGTTGTGGGGATTAAGATGGATTAACGAATGTAGGCAAACATAACAGTGATTCTTAAATGGTGAAATTGAGTGTATTGTTATTCTTTTCATTTTAATTAGTTTTTACGGTTGCAAACTTTGAAACATGCATGTATCATCAATTTGAGGCTACCAACCCTCATCTAATTAACTTAAGCTCTAATCGAGAATAGTTAGTCCAATACATATGATGAGGGCAAAATATGAACACCTAAATTCCAGGAGAATTTAGAATAAAATTTGTCTGTGTAGGTCAAGAGACATTAGATGAACATAAACATCAGTCTTGCATGAAATTCACCAGGATAGATCACTAATAAAATAAGCCTACTATGTTATGAAAAAATGAGAACACAATCCTAGTTTCTTCTCTTATATTTGTTACAAATGAAATCATAGTTCAAATTACTTTTTTTTATTGCAACCCCCCTTCGAAATACTGACTAGCAGTCAAATTATTCACTACTAACGTATTTTTTCTCAGCTATTCCTATTGGATCGACTTCAATCTAGTTGGATTACTATATTTGACAGCAACCACTTTATACTTTATTGCAAGGTATAATTTGGGTGTGATCAATGACGACCTATCTATTTGATCATCTATCTGTCCACGACATGAAGAACCGTCCTCATAATCATGGTTAGTGATTTGGATCGTGAATTGTGATCTACCAAATCTCAATTACTTAGGTCCTTTCTCAAATTAACAATGCCTCCCAAGTTCGAAGAAAATAGGGGGGCCAGTAACACCCTAACACATAGAAAAAGGGCAATCATGACCCATTTACGGGATGAAAATGATGTTGAGGAGGAGCCACAATTTCAATATCAAACCATGAGGCGGAGACTAAATATTCAATCGCCGTCTCTCTAGTCCAAGGAGGGAGGAGAGGCATCTAGAGCAGTAGAGGCTAGTAAGTCCGGTAATGAGGACTCAGCTAGTGACAAACGGAGGCCACCGCTGAGACCCCTTCTCCTAAACAGATGTACAAATGGAGATCAGGGGTAAATCAACATATCATAAGGAAGACCTTTGGTGTCAAATCGAGGACATGAGGGAGATTTATGCTGCAGGGTTGGAGACTATGACTAAGGCAATGTTAAAAGAAGTATATTTGAGGAGGTTAAGATACGCTGCTTCGACTTGACTGAATTTTTCGGATATAAAAGAGTTGTTTGATCATTAACGACTTGAGTGGATGAGTGAGTCATGTTGAGCCCGCAAGTGTACGGATCGTGCAAGTAATATAGTGGCTCTTTTTAAGAACCGGAATGTCGAACCCACAGGGACTGGACTACAGGGTAAAACCTTTTCGAGTGTTAATTTACTATACTCTAATAATGAAGACAACGGTGTAAAGAAAAGTTTTTATATTTTGGAAACTATTTTTATACTAAATTAAAATATTTATACAATTGAGTCTGAACTATGAATGTGAGCATGCTGAGGCTAAACTATGAATAGAGCATGCCGAGGCTAAAACGAACATGTAAGGAAATTAATCATTGATCTATGTGGTTTATCTTTTTTCCGGTTGGGCTAATCGGAATTTATGCCTATGGATTAAGTATTTAACCCAACTTAAGAATCAAGAACCTTCCATCTACATTTCGTGATAAGAAGAAATTCATGTTCTAGCCATACAAAACCGATTCCACACTTGACTAATACACTTTCTCGTATATTTCTATCCTCAAGGTAAATCAATTCTCAATTTTCCCAAACAAAGAACAGATCATATCCTATTAATTCACAACTTTCCAGCTTTCTTGCTCCTCTCGGGTGAAATCGGATTCTTGGATTTACATTAACATTGGCCAGATATTAATGCAGTAAGAACAAGAATTAAATAGAACAACCATAGAAGAAAAGATGAAAACCAGATAATCAATAATTACATTTCAATACAATAGTTCATAACCTCAGCAAGAAAAGGGAATTAGCCACTCATTTGTGGATTGAACATCGTTAAATGAATGGAAATCATGCAACAATTGAAAGAAAGAAGAAAGGGATAGAGAAAACCCTAAGAATTTTCATCTCAAACCGCCCTCGTAACTCCACGTTCGCCCACCAAGCTCAACATGTGAAAATAAACCTAAGTGTGCTATTTATAATAGTAGTGAATTGTTCCCGAATATAACGTGTCACGGAGTGCAACGCGGAGCATTGCCTCCGTGGACACGCCCAAACGCTGAGGCCATCGAAATCACCCCGAGAATCGCTCGCAAAGACCCCCGCCGCGTTGGCAGCGGTGGCACGCTGCTTGGGCAGCGCGTTGCACAATTCCTTGGTCGTGAGCCACCCTGCCGGGCACGTTGCCATCACGCAGGTGGGCTGTCTGGGGCAGCTCGCTCGCGTGGCACGCGGCCGACGCGCAAGCAGTGGGCCGCAGGCCTCTTGCCGCCGCTTTGCGTGTTTATTCCATCTCCAAGCCTCTACTTCACCAACTCATGGATTAGCTCCTCAAAAATCATCAAAACCTACAAAACAACGGCTAATCATGTTGGTTAGTATAAAATCACACTTCCTTACAATTTGCATGAGAATGTGCCACACATTGTTGGATAAACAAGGCAAAAGCGATGCATTTGAGTTATCAATTGGGCATATAAATATACCCCCGATCACCTACCCCACACTTAAAATCTTGTTCGTCTTCGAACAACCCTTTTATATCTCATGTAAATGAAGATTCACACATAACTAATTTAGCACGATGATTCAAATTACTGCTATGATGATTATTTAAGATACAAGCTAAAAATAAAGCATGCACGTTTTGATCAATGAAATGAAATACAACTATGTTAAGACTTCTTAACCTCAAGAATAGACTCTCACTCGAAGCAAACTCATGCAAATCAACTGATTAAGAGATCCCACATGAACTGTATCCTTCATTAAACATGTGTCTCACTAATGAGAGTTACCCACTTCACACAAAAACACTTTATATATCACAACATGTAAGTACATAAATAGAATTTCACTCACTCACAAAGAATTCACATGGACCATATAATGACCCATAAGCTTGCCCTTAGTGTTGTACTCCACTAATTTGAGGATGTACGAATGTAAGATCAAGTAGGACTTTTAGGTTGTAAAGTACTCGTGTAGGTAGGTACTATTGTGATCAGTAATATGACTATCTTCCCTAAGCACTTTTAATACCTCATGCCCTCATTGCGAATCCTTCCCTTACTTCACCTTTTTATCCTTGGTAGTTTTCTTTTACTCTTTTGCTCCCCCATTTCTTTTAGGGCACTTTAGCTCATTAGTAAGGAGTTGTATAAATTATTTTTCATTTATTTGTTTTCTTAGCTTCCTTACTAATAATCAACCATTTTTACCCAAGTGCACCTTTTGACCTTTCTCACTTTTTACAAGCTTCCACTTTTCCTTTCTTTTCATTCTTCTCACCCCTTTCCTCTTTCGTATTTTTCTTCTTTTTAGCGCTTAGGAGCTTTGTATCAAATTCAAGGTTAATGAAATAAAAATGGTTAAGCTTATGTTGCAGCTTAATAAAGAATAGGCTAAGGCTCAATGGGGCTTGACTAGGATTAATATTTCAAGGTAGGTAAAACGAGGGATAAAGATTAGGTTCATTCAAAGAAATGCCTAAATCATTCCTACAATTTTACATCCTTCATTTCGTTTTTTATAAACACACTGTGCAAGTTCTAGACAATCCATAATTGCAATGTATCACTCCAAAAACCTTACACTCATTGCACATGCTCAATTCCAGACACATTCGGCAGACTCTTACCTGTGCCTAATCACAAGAATTTAAAATTAAGCTTCAATCATATCGAGTCAAATTCAAGAGCCTAAGTGTCTCAAACAAAGTTATAAACTTGCATGCTTCAACACTAACTATACTTGCATCTTACAATCATATATAGCATTATAACAAGAATATCACCAATTAGCTACGGTTCGTAAACCAAAACCTATTGACTAATTTTTCCTCAAGACGTCAAGCCATCCATCCATCGTCGAAATGGGCCCCTAACTACGACAAAAATATTATATAAGTACAATTAAAAATAAAAATAAAAATTTTATTTTCGGTTCAAAGACCCTTGCCGGAAAAGAACCGAAAAGAAAACCAACGGGTGATGAATTCATGCTTGACTCACAAAATTTTTTTTCAACTTTCTCCAATCTTTTCACACAAACATTACATTCACCTACAATTTGTTAAGCACAGAAAATTTTTGAAAATTTTTGAAATTTCCTTGAAATTTTCCTCACCCCACACTTGAATCATGCTATGTCCTCATAGCATCAAGTTAGCATTTAAAGAGGGTGAGAAATACTCCCGAGGCCTTTAGGCCTAGCGAACCACATGGTTTCCTTCCCTTACGCAGTGGGTGTTCGACTCCCACACTTTTTCTCTTTCCATGTTTGTTAGCTTCCTCCTCCAAGGGTACTCAGATCTCCCCTCCATCTGTGCTTAACTTTCGACCAAAAACAACAAAAGATGAAAAATAAATAAATCGCAAAATGCAAGAAATTAAAATGGATACCCTTGGGTTGCCTCCTGCGCCGCTTAATTTTACGCTGCGGCACGACGTATTACGTTTCACCGCTTTTTCCTCCGCCTTGAGGATATGAATCTCACCCCTAATTTCTTCTCTAATACTTCTTTATGCTCGTGGTGGTGGTGAAAAATTGTAAGGACCAAGAAGTAGATGTCGCCGTTGACGTTTATTGGCCCTTGCATAAGAGAAGTCATTCTCTTGGTTTATTAGGGCTCAGCAAATTTCAGAATATATGGGACTTATCCTCTCTGACATTTCTCCATAAGCTCGGAAGACTCTATTTCTATTTCACAACCAAACTTACAGAAAATGCTTCGGCGAGGTCCAATGCACCTGATTCCCGAAACCGGCAATGCTATTGACCTCCTTACTTGTATACCTCTTCTCCGCATCAAATAACATTCATCTCTCCAGTATTGTCAAATGGGGTATACTCTATCTCTTCTCCCCGAACGAAGTTTTCTAAGGCATGAGCTCCTCACGGACACTCAAGAGGTTCTAAAATGCTCGCTTCATCCAAAATTCACCCTTGTCTTCCTCTCTCTTGTAACTCCTCTTGAATATCGCCTACAACTGTCACTTGCAATTGATCACAAGCTTCAGCCTTAGCCATCATCTCCGTGAATTTTGCGCTCATCCTTTTCTAGAGTCTCCGCATTCTCCTCTTCCCCGACTTATCAATGTTGCCATTACTCCTTCATTGCTTCGATTGCTCAAGGAGCTGTTTCAGCATGTCTTCTTAATCGGTCTTACATCCCAAATCCTCATTTTCACCCTGCCTATATTCATCAAAAATAACAGAAGGATCATAGAGGGGCTCGGGGAAGGGAGCATGAAGTTCGGACAGCCATCCCAATGGCCATCTTGACCACCATATATGTTGCATGTGTTACAATGTTGCCACCAGTGGTGTCCTCCGAAATTCAAAAAGGTTCGTCAAAATATGAGTATTCACCATTTAAACCATTTGTGTTCCACGATGTCATGTCAAGAAGGGTATTCAAAAACAATCAAAAATATTGAAAAATAAAATCAAGAACACATTGGTCAACGCTTGTATAGAATTCATAACTAACACTTAAGAAAAATTTTACCACCTGCTGTCCCCGGCAACGGCGCCAAAATTTTTGAGCCTGCAAGTGTACGGGTCAGGTAAGTAATATAGTGGCTCTATTAAAGAACCGGAATGTCGAACTCCACAAATGGACTAGACTGTGGTAAAACCTTTTCGAGTGTTAATTTACTATACTTAATAATGAAGACAACAGTGTAAAGAAAATGTTTTTATATTTTGGAAACTATTTTTATACTAAATTAAAATATTTATACAATTTAGCCCGAACTATGTGAATGTGAGCATGCCGCTGAAACGAACATGTAAAGAAATTAATCATTGATCTATGTGGTTTATCTTTTCTCCGGTTGCTAGTCGGAACTTATGCCTATGGATTAAAAACTCTCGTATTTAACCCAACTTAAGAATCAAGAACCTTCCATCTACATTTATGTGATAAGAAGAAATTCATGTTCTAGCCATACAAAACCGATTCCACACTTGACTAATACGACTTTCAGGTATATTTCTATCCTGAAGGTAAATCAATTCTCAATTTTCCCAAACAAAGAAAAGATCATATCCTATTAATTCACAACTTTCCAGTTTCTTGCCCTCTCGGTGAAACCGGACTTTTTGGATTTACATTAACATTGGCCGATATTAATGCAAGAAGAACAAGAATTAAATAGAACAACCATAGAAGAAAAGATGAAAAAAACCAGATAATCAATAATCACATTTCAATACAATAGTTCATAACCTCAGCAAGAAAGAGAATTAGCCACTCATTTGTGGATTGAACATCGTTAAATGAATGGAAATCATGCAAACAATTGAAAGGAAGAAGAAAGGGATAGAGAAAACCCTAAGAATTTTCGTCCTCAAAACTGCCTGTAACCCACGTTCTTGCTCCACCAAGTCAGAATATGTGAAAAATAAACCTAAGTGTGCTATTTATAATAGTAGGAATTGTTCCCTGAATAATAGCAACGTGTCACGAGTGCAACGCGGAGTGGCTGCTCCCCGCGGACATTTCAAACGCGGAGGCTTATCGAAATCACCCCGAGAATCGGCCTCGGTAGCACCCTGCCGCGTTGGCAGCGTGGCACGCTGCTTGGGCAGCGTGTTGCACACCCTTGGTCGCGGAGCCACCTCGCTGCACGCGTTGCCATCGCCAGTGGCCGCCTTGGAGCAGCCCGCTCGGCCGTGGCACGTTGCCGCCGCGTTGTGTGGGCTGTTATGGGCCTCCTCTTTGCCGCCGTTTGCGTGTTTATTCCATCTCCAAGCCTCTACTTCACCAACTCATGGATTAGCTCCTCAAAAATCATCAAAACCTACAAAACAACGGCTAATCATGTTGGTTAGTATAAAATCACACTTCCCTACAATTTACCTGAGAATGTACACACATTGTTGGATAAACAAGGCAAAAGCGATGCATTTGAGTATCAATTGGGCATATAAATATACCCCTGATCAAGTCACCAGGAGAATATAGCCCTGCCATGGTCCGATAATTCTATGTGGCATATGTCGCTACCTTGAATAATTCACGCAAAAAAAGTGACTTTGGAGAGGGTAGCCTCCTTTGGAAAAGGTGCAAGTGAGGGGTAGAATGGTAGACATATCAGAACGCACAATCCAAATTCTCCTATTTGGCTCCACTTACAAGGTTCCACAGAATACTGTAAGATAGATTATAAAATATGAACGGTGATTGGGCAAAAAAAGTATGAGGATTCGATAAAAAGGATTAGGTAGATCAAGTGGTTAGGTCCATGCTTACTGATAGAGAGCAGGCATGGGTGATTGAGGACACAAAGACCCTCATGAAGGGGTCTTTGAGGTTTGTTGCAAAGTATTGGTGGACAGTAGTACAACTGCGACTAATTCCCACTCAGGCCGATAATCAGCTGACACTAATGGAGTTGTATTGGTGGCTAGCCTCATCAAGGTATGTAGTAAATTTTTCCTAGATCATAGTTGTGGAGATTCGAGAGAGGGATCTTAGGTATGGGATATCTATCCCATTTCCTTATTTGATAGCTCGATTATTCCATGAGGGGGGTGCCATTTTTATCAAGCATTGATTAGAAAGTTGAAGCTACCCACATTCAGGACATCTCAAAGGTCTGTGATGAGGCTAACCCAATTGCTAAGGGTAGATCGCAGTCTTCCATCTTTGGAGGTTCGATTTTCTTAGATATGCCAAAGGGTAGTACACTTATAGAGGTTCCCGCACTAATGGACAAGGGAGCTAGCACATCAGCTGATTTTGCGGCTATAGAGGCCAACATTCCTACAGCTCCTTCCACAGCCTCAGTCTCAACTATCCCACCGGCGATTAGACCTCTAGTTTTCTAACCTATTGTTGTATTCACTCGAGATTACTTGTCAGCATTGAATAAGCGTCTTGAGCAGAAAGAGAAGTAGATGGATCTCCTTAGCTGAAGCCTTTTGTTGCTAAATCCATAGCTGCAGCACCCGCTCCTATACTTGAGGTGATACAGGTACTACATGGACAGATGGATGACATTGTGGAGCGGGTTAATGAGCTACTGAGTGTGAGTCAGACCACAGATTTGAGCAGAATATTGGCAGAGCTGGCATAGGCCTAGGCCTAGGTAGATATTGCCGCTTTACAAGCCGGCACTAGATCATTGTTTGAGACACCTGCAACCCCATTGATAGGGGTACTAAAATTAGACAGATCACTATTTGACTTTTTTAAGGAGTCAACCCCATGATCAGTAGGAAAAAGGGCTCTTCAGTATGATGATGAGGAAGGCATAGCCGAGAGAGCACCCAAGAGAGAAAGGTATGAGATGAAGAAAGCACTCCAATGCTATCATGAGGAGATGCACATGGTTGGAAAGGTCGGAGCTTCGATAAGCAGGGTGGTGGAGAGTGTCGAGCACACTGGAGACTATGACCCAGAGGGTGAGTATCAGACATTGATAGGTGTATTTGGCATCTCTGTTGCTATCATAGATGGTACCTCCATAGAGGGTACTACAACAGGGGATGTACCTACAGTCCCAACTTCGACATAAGATACTTTTGCCTAAGAGCCACGGGTAATTCTCATTCCCTTATTTTTATACTTTTCAGTGCTTTGGGGAAAAGCACAACTTTTTTTGGTGGGGTGGGAGATTGCATACGTATCCATCTTGGGGTTTTTCTTGTTGTATTCTTTTCCCGAGGACGTTTACTTACTATTGAACCAGCATGTTTAGATTAAAGTGTGGTATCTAGGTAAAGAAAAATAGGATTATTTGGCAGTCAAAATATATAAATTCGCACTTTTGAGCATAAATGAATGATGAGAAAAGGAGACCTCTCCAAAAATTTTGAAATGTGTTCCATTGTTTTAATATGTTGACTTGCATAGTACACTAACTTAATGATTGGTAATTAACTTTGAAAACCTTGTGCCATGTGTGTGTGAACTTGATTACTTAGTCTTTCATTGCGCATACTATCTATAACTTACCCGGTACGTCTTGCTGATGTCTTAGGATTGATTGGTTAGGAAATGATCATAAACTATTTTTGTTACCAAACTCACTTAATCCTAAATGACTATCCAAAGAAGTGAAACAATCCTTAGATTTCGATTTTGATCCTTGAGCCATTTTTTGTTGTTTAGCCAAAATTAGCCAACACATGCTTTGTCTGAATAATCCCTATTTTGGCCCCAATCGCTCCTTGGATATTAAGCTTCAACTCAGGAAAATCGCCTTAGTTGAGGGTGGCCAAGTTGAGAAAGAAAAGTTAAAATGATGAGCATGGAAGGTGAAAGCTAGTTTATGAAATGAAAAAGGGTGTGGTAAAAGAAAAAAAAGAAAAAAAAGATTGAAGGAAGAAAATCAGAAAAGTTGATACCACAAAAAGTAAAGCAAAAAGAGTTAATAATAAAACCACACCTAAAGCATGTGAAATAAAGAAGGGAAGGGAGAAAAACAAGGACTTAGCAGTGAAATGAAATGAAATACAAGAAGTGTAGTGTTCAAGGAGGTCCAGACACTTATTTCATATCTACCATACCCGTTCCCGAGCCTATATTACAAGTTGAGCAAAGTCCTATAGTGATCCTAATTTATCCATCCGATAGTAGAAGCATAGAAAATAAGAGCAAGCCCATGGCATGTCTATGTGCTATATTTATACTTCTTTTTGAGAGTGAATGCTAGAATATCTGTTGTCCCTATTTAATTGGCATATATGTGTCGAGGACATTCTTTGTATTGAGGGCACAAGGGTGACATGGTTTTACTGCTAGTTGTTACAATTGGGTACTACTGGTGTATCTGTTATCAGTTGTCAATAACTTTCTGTCATACTTTAATCCAACAATGTCAACTTGTTAACTTTGATTGAGCACACGTGTTTACAAAGAAAATGAAAGTGGGGGGTTGAGATAGGAAGAAATTTGTTTACTAAAGGTTCATTAGACTGCCGTAATTTCCTAGTTTTCTTATACCTAAGCATCTTTTTAGTAGAGTCTTTTTAGTCGCTTGAGGACGAACAACATTGTAAGTTGAGGGTGTTGATGTGCTAGAAAATTGCAACACAAAAAAACGCTTTTAACTTAGAAATGTTGGAGTTTCTAAGCATGTTTTGGTAGATATAATGGTGTTTTTCTCCTATGTGTAGGTAAAATAGGTCTTGAGATAAAAGTTAGAAGATTGAGCTAACATTTGAAAGATGAGCCATGAAGATGTTCAACAAACCATGAAACTGGTCTACGGACTGTCCTAAGAGTCATGCAAAATATTCCGAAAAACTGTCAAAGTGGCTATGGAAAAGATGACCCATTTGACGGACCATGAAACTGGTCTACAGAACATCTTGTTGGTCATGGAAAAGATTTAGAAAATTTACCAGATGAATGCTTAAAATGATCTTTATCAACAACACGTGAACTCAAAGGACGAAACATCCTGTTGGTCGTTAAAAAGGTTCAACAGATGCACTAAAGTAGGGATTGCAAACCACAGATAAGTTGAAGATTCGTGAAAACTTCCATGGGTTGTGGTTTGGCCTGTCTTACCTATAAGTGACCCAGTCAACTGTCATGACCCAAGTCTATACCATGGACGCGATGCGGTGCCTAAAGTCATAAGTGATCCCAAGCTAACCCATGACATATTTCTAACATGATATAAGATCATAAAGAACTGAGAGGAAGATAATTGGATGATAAAATATTCATTTATAAATGACGGAATAAACTGGTAAATAACACTAAGTCTTAAATCTGAAAATACTACTACTATGTCTGAAAGCCACTACTAATTGATGTGTTGCTGGGACAAGTCCCTAGCTAACTCCAAAGTATGAAACTAAAAACATGAACAAGACACTAAAATAAAAGATAACTTCAGTGTTCGAAGGATGAGGACTCAGCACTGACAGTTGCTGATGAACACTAGAATAACTAACGGTGGTGTTGCGCCTGAGTACCTGAATCTATATCATAAAATAATTTAGCACAAAGAGTGTGTGATTAGTACTTTAAATGTACTGAGTATGTGAGGTATGCAACTGCAGTATAAAACATGCTAGTAAAATCTGAAAAGTATAACTGATCTGATGTACAATGACCCTATTGGAAATACACAAATACTGAAACTGATGAAATCATTTGTAAGTACTGAAAGTACAAGTAAAACTAATTTTAAGGTCACATACATGCACTGAAAACTGAAGTTGAGACAGTAACTGAAGACTACAACTGAATTGTAGGAGAGTCTATTAATTGACATATAACCACGTGAGCTAAACGTGGAGTTCGATGTATACGCCTAATCGATAGGACCCAATATACCCTGCCAGGGTATAAAGGCATGACTGTGTGATCACTAACTGAGGCCCATTCGGGCTAATAACCTACGGTGACACATAGTTCTGATACTTGATGCATTGAACCCCAGCCTACTCAGTGCTAAGTACAACTCCCAAACGAATATCTACCGACTGTATTAATAGTATATTGATAGCTCGAAAACTGATGCCTTAAGATTAAGGCAGAACTACTTTACTTTAAAGTTCTCTGAGAGTTTACCTGACCTGATAAAATTGATAAATTCTGATAATACTGATAGTACTGGTAATGTTGTGAAGCATATATATATTGAAATTATGATAAAATCATATGTACTTGAAAAACCATGTTATTCAACAACAAAGCTAACTCCTCAAGCTAAGTATCGGAAAACATGCTAGTATCAAGGTCATGGGAATACATTGTACAATTTGAGAGTACAATCATGAAAATCTTACACTACTAATCATGGAAAATCTTGAAGCACTGAGAAGGTAAGGGAAATCATGCATTGAATAAAAACCCTAGGACATGGTTTCTAAAGAATTTAACTTGCTAGGGTTTTTGAAAATAATTGGGACACAAGGATGAAAGGAAACCTTTATTTAAGTCCCACATACCTAGAGAAGAAGACTTCCTTGCTAGAGCTTAAATCTTAAAGCTTTGGAGAAGAACCCTAACTTTGGCTTGAGAGAAATCCTTGATGCTTCTACCATATGTTTTTTAGAGTGTAGGAGAGAATGAAAGGGGGAAGGTCAACTAATCACTTTAATTCCCTCCCAAAATATCCTAAAATGACGTAGTTTAGGAATTAAAAGAGTGAAAAGTTATGAAAATACCCTTAAAATCATACAAGAAAAACTGCCCGTCCAGTATCACAAGTCGTACCACGACTCGTGGTACCCTACCACGGCTCGTGGTGACCCCTCGTTGTCACTGGAGCCATGTTGGTAAGCCTCTGGACCTCTTATCATGAACAGGTAGTATGAACCGTACTATGATCTCACGAGTCGTGACATGGTCTCATACCTCCTGAAGCTAATCGATTATTCTCTAATCATCATACCACTAATGGCTACTAAAGCTCGTACCACCTCACCCCCGATCGTGCTAAGACTCGTGGTCACTGAAACAATCCTGAACACTTCTCTAAAACCCCTTCACCACGGCCACATAGTACCAATCATACTTATATAGTACGGTCTGTAGGTTCCTCTCATGGTTACTGGGATAAATTTTGGTTGTTCCTCCAAAGTTCATCTCATGAGTGGTGGTAGGACGCATACCTCCCTACCACAAGTCATACTAAGTCTCTTACTGAGGAAATTTTTTAGTTATTTTGTTGGTTTCTACTCCAAATATAGGGTCTAATATTAGGGGGGTTTTGGGTATAATGTCAACAGAAGCATTCCATGAAAGACTTCAACTTCCACGGACTATGGTTACAGTTGATGGTCTATGGAAGCCTATCAGGATTAATGTTTCCTAGTTTACATAGGAGAGGATCACTATGACTTTAAATAGTTTTAGTAGGTTTTCTTTAATATGTAACACACTAGAAATAGATTTGAGCATTCTGACTTATTCCATAGCTGAAGAACGACGTTTGTACTTCTATATTGGATATTCAAGCGCAATCTCTTGCTTTTGATTATTGGTGTGAATTTGATTCTTGTTACGATTGTGCAACACAAACATCCAGTTATTCTATTCATCTATTGTAAGTTATTTTTGTGGCTTTGTTTCATCAATTTCAATATGCTTAACAAAATCATGAGTAGCTAAATCCCATAACTAGGGTTGCGCAAACCATGATGGAATAACAAATGCAGGGTAAGGATAATGGTAATTCTAGAATGGTGAATATAGTGTATTGTTATTCTCTTCACTTTAAATTCATTTTAATGGTTGCAAACATTGAAATATGTCTGTATCTCAAACTCGCTTGAACAAAGAAGTTTAGGTTAGAAAAAGAGAATAACAATGGAAATTTAAGGCTATCAAAACTCATCTAATTGACTTAAGCTCTAACCGAGGATAGTTAGTCCAAAACTAATGATGAGGGCAAGAATAAAAATACTTAAAGTCTGAGAAGATTTAGTTTGAAATTCATTTATGTAGGTCAAGAGATGTTAGATGAACCTAATTGTCAGTTTTGCATAATTTCACCAGAATAAATCACTAATTCACTACTCCTGCTAAGTTATGAAGTCAAGGAGAATATGATCCTAGTTCATTCTTATTTATTGAATACAACAACAAAATTCTCATGCATCAGTTACCACTGCTAAAAGATCTCAAGTTTTACATTTTTTTTCTTTATAAAACCCCTCTTACAAATATTAACTACAGGTTGAATACTCATGTTTAACAATTATTTCTCACCTATTTCCTGTGAAATTCAACTCCAACATCATTGGATTCTATATTTGATCAACGACCGCTTTATACTTCTTAAGAGGTGTAATTTGGGCATGTCAACCCTTTAGCCCAATTCGTCGGTATTAATATCCCTGTAGAACATTACAATATGAATAGGCCCACTAACCCTCTTAATGATTAAATAAAGGTCATTCACACATCAATTATCCTAACAACAGGAAGTCTGGAAAATCGACATTTACTACCATCCAACAACAAAGATAAAAATCATCAAGATATCGTGCTAAATAATACATTAATAGAAGATGATGGAAAGTCCATCATTCAACTCGATGATCTACCACATCTAGCCATGTATACATAGAAAAACTTGTAATTTAAAGGTAAAGAATCGGAGGAAAAAGGGAACTTAATAGTTGAGGATGTAATTCCTTTGAATTCAACTAGTCAAGTAGTTGTCGTGGAACCAAAATCTGGGATTCCTAAATGGGTTCAACAAGACATTTTAAAACTAAGCGAAGAGTTCAGGGTGTATTTTCAGGTTTGTGAAAAGGTAGCAATGCATCTTTTAATGAAAATTGATGGACAACGACAAGCTATTAACAATGATACAACATTAGCAGCAGTGATGACTTATAAATGTAAGGGCTCTAATGAATTGAAGAGTTTGAATTAACTAGTAATTTTGTCAATTTTCGGACAAGAAGTAGAGGGTTGTTTTATAAGCAAAGATAATGAAGTCTAAAATTGTATCGTGGAACGTGAGAGGTCTCAATGATCCAATGAAGAGGTTGTTCATAAAAATTATGGTGAACACGTGAAAGGCTGATGTTTATTGTTTTCAAGAATCCAAACTAGAAGGTAGTATAGAGCAAATAATAAAAGAACTATGGGCTAATATGAGGGTAAGATATATTTAACTGGAGGCTAATGGTATCAGAGGTTATATTATCATATTTTGAGATAGAAGTGTTTGGGAGAGAGTATTGTGCGAGGTGGGATCATATTGTATCACTTGTAGATTCACTGATAAAACACGAGATTTGAGTTGACATTTATCATGTGTGTATGCTCAAAGTGATACAAAAGAGAGGGGAGAGGTTTGGTGGGAATTGGAGTCAGACAGAATTTTACTTAGTGGTCCTTGGGTAGCTACTGAAGATTAGTGTTTTAAAAGGCGAGGGTGTGAGGTGTGAGGCAAAGTGTTTTACACAACATAGAGCAAAGAATAAGCCTCGAGACATGAGGTGTATATCTCATGTATCTTCAATTTTATAATTTTATTACTACGAAAATAAGAAAAAGTAATATACTCAATAATTCTGTAAATAAATTCAAATAAATCACTAATAACATAGAAAAATATAATTTATAGAAAAAATACTTTGAAAGTAATAAAACTCAAATTTAACGTCTTGGCTTACACCTGAGGCTTACATTTTTACTCCCGTGACTTACGCTTTTATGCCCATGGCTTATACCCAAAATTCTAGGGCGTACTCTCCTAGGAGAATTTTTATACGGACCGCCTTAGGACTCGCCTCAAAAATGCCTTTGAAAACATTATTGGAGATTTCAACATTGTGAGATTTTCCTCAGTTTTTTGAGAATTCGAGAGAAGGTCACGACGAAATAAGTCATTTATCATTACAATAGGTGTAAAGTGGAAGTGCAGTGATGTATACAGCTAATGCATCCTAAAAGAAAAAATGCAATAGGTTCAATAAAGTCATGGAAAACTCCTCTAATTTTATAAAGATATAGGCCTGAAGGATTAACCCGGTACTAGTGTAACACCCCAAAAGTTCTTAAGACTAGATCCAAACATGAAGCAAAAAACCAACAAAAAGTAAAAAATTTCCCTCATATCATGAGAAGATATAGCATAGAGTATGCGATCAGTACTTTGAATGTACTGAATATGTAGACAAAGTAAAACATGCTAGTAAAATGATAGTTTAAAATCGTGAATATAAATCAAGATGGATCATGAGAGTAAGGACAACATGTTAAAGGCCATATATCTGAAACATACATAATCATAAGCTATTCATCATAAGCTGAACATAATGACCCAAGGTTTAGAAATAGAAATCACATAACATGTTGTACTTGAAAACATGAGTGAGAACTCATACACTGATCAGTGGGTCAAATATGCTATAAGACATAATATCATAAGACATGAACATGAGGAACAATAGGAGAGTTCGTCATAACCGACACCATCATGATAGAGCTTATATGATGTCTCAACTATCTCGCTCAAGTGAGAAGAGCCGTCATAAGCCTTGCCAGGAAAAGACCAATAAGGCATGATATCACTCTTGAGCCCCATCGGGCTTGGAAATCACTCTCTGGCGAGGCCCCATACATGAATATATACCTATGGTGGCACGTAGTTATGAGATTCGGGGTTTTCCTGAACCCCTAGCCTACTCGATACTAGACACTACTCCCAAAAATATGCACATGGCTCATAATTATTATCGTGAACATAATTAATCTTGCATGGGCTAGTTCAAAATCATGAAATAATAATCTTACTTGACATATGTGAACTATCCATGAAAAGTTATGCCACAATTGGCCATGATACATAAACTTGATTTTCATGAAAATCATGAATACTTGAGAAAATCACCATATCTTGAAATTCATAAATTCATGAAGGGTTCTTGTGAAAATCATGCGTCGTAATAATAAAACATAATATAAAACTTGAGGGACTTGAATTCACAATAGAATCATAGAATCTAACTCAATTCGAATATAATCCTAGGAGTTCATAATCATACTTGAAACTTAAAATTCATAATTTCATGAGAGACTTAATAGAAACATGAAAGCCTAATCATGGAAACATGTATTGGATTAAGGAGCAGTTAATTTCATAGATGAACATGAAGGAATTTCAACAACATCCAACCCAACCCTAGAATTTTAAAATAGGGCATGGGTATTTGGGAAAATCATGCCTTTAATTTAAAAAAGGGCATCAGAGTGAAGGAATCACTCATTTGATAAACCCACATACCTGGGTTTACTGAAATTCTTGCTAGAGTTTGATGCCCAAGAGAGATTGAAAAGGATGAAGATGGGAAATCCTTGCTTCACTTGAGAGCTTGATCTTCTAATGAGAGTGTTAGGAGTAAAATGAGGGCTTAAGATGAATAAAACCCTTCTTTTTATGCTCAAAACAACTTAGTTTAGGAGTTAGAAAATTAAAAAATTATGAAAACACCCTTAATGATCCGATAGAAAATTAATTCTGCCAGACCCAACGACTTGTTCCACAATCCGCCGGGTCAAGTAACGAGTCGTTGTCTGACCCATTGCCGGTGGAGCCAAAACCCATTCTCTGATATTCTCTCATTCAATGAGTCACTTAACGGGTCATCAAGGGACTTAACGACTCTTTTTTCAATCCATGAAGTATCTTGGAAATCAATATTTTCTCCACCACTACACACTTACCGAGTGACTCAACGATTCGTAAAGTGACTTAACGGGTCATCTGACGACTCATTCTATGATCTAGTGTAAATTTCCCTATTTTCTTTGTTTAAGTCCTTGGTTATGAACTTAGGGACTTTTGGGGTGTTACATGATCTCCCCCTTAGGAACATTTATCCTTGAATGTAGATTAAGCATACTGGAAGGCTAAGGAAAGAACTATTATTTCCAAAACTGAACAACCATAGCTGAAAACTAACGGAGACTAATTCCGGATTGATTTACATAATTGAACTAAATTCATGAAACATACATGCATTCTAGGACATGAAAGAAACTAAGAGACATGAACTTGACAGGAAGCTGAATAGACTAAGGAGGAAACTAGTACCTCATGCTGGAATTGAGCCAGAAGGGAAAAGATGTGAGTATTTAGCCATTATAGCAGCTTCCGCTTCTCACGTAGCTCCTTCAACAAGCTGATTTCTCCACAAAATCTTCACTGAAACTACTTCTTTATTTCTCAACTTCCGAATCTGAAGATTAAGGATCTCAACAGGAACCACCTCATTGGTAAGGCTATCCTTCACCCAAATGATTTCTATTGGAACAACTAAAGTTAGATTTCCAATGAACTTTTTTAATAGAGATACATGGAACATCGGATGCATCTAAGCTAACTCCACTGGTAGCTCCAACTCATATTCCACCTTGCCAACTCGCCTCAGAATCCTATAGGGATCGACATATCGGGGAATAAGCTTCCCTTTAATACCAAAACTTATAACTCCCTTCATGGGAGACACCTTCAGAAACACCCACTCATCGACTTCAAACCCAAGCTCTCTCATCCTAACATCTAGATAAGATTTCTGACGACTCTAAGTTGTTTTTGGCCTCTCTCTAATAAGCTGAACTTTCTCCATAGCCTCATGAACTGAATCGGGCCCTATCAATGTAGCCTCACCTACCTCAAACCATCCAACCAGTGATCTACATCTCCCCATAAAGAGCCTCAAATGGAGCCATCTGAATGTTGGAGTGATAATTGTTATTGTAGGAAAACTCGATGAGAGGCAAGTGATCATTCCAACTACTCTTGAAATCAATCACACACGCTCTCAACATGTCCTTAAGAGTCCTAATGTCCACTTGACCTGACCATCTATCTGCGGGTGAAAAGTTATGCTAAGATTTACCTGTGTATGAAGGCCCTTCTGAAATTACCTCCAAAATTGAGAGGTGAATTGAATACCCCTATCTGAGATGATGGACAAAGGAACTCCATGCAACCGAATCAAATCTTGAATGTGCAATCTAGCATAATCCTCAGCGGAATCAGTAGTTTTAAGAGGTAGGAAATGGGTTGATTTAGTCAACCTGTCCACAATCACCCGTATAAAGTCATACTACCGGCGTGTATGAGGCAAGGCTATAATGAAGTCCATATTGATCCCTTCCCACTTCCAAGTAGGAATGCTAATATCTTGAAGCATACCTCTAGGTCTCTGATGCTCGACCTTCACCTGTGGGCAATTCAAACACTTATCCAGAACTTCTCTATGTCCTTCTTCATGCCATTCCACCAATAGACTTTCCATAGATCACGGTACATCTTAGTGGCACCTGGATGGATAGAGTACAGAGAGCCATGAGCCCCGCCCAACATTCTCTCTCTTAATTCATCTACAATCGGCACACACGATTAGCCCTAATATTAGAGTACACCATCTCCCCCTTGGAAGAGAACCTCCACTTTCTGATTCTAGACAGCTTCTTTTAGCTTCACTAAGATAGGATCCTCATCTTGCCTTACTTTAACCTCTGTCACTAATGAAGATTCTAACCCTATTTTGAACAATGACACCACCATCCTTCTTCCGAACAAAGAGAATTGGATCACCCCATGGGGACTTACTAGGCCTGATGAAACTTATATAGGAGGTCCTTCAACTACTCTTTCAACTCCTTTAGCTCGGCCGGAGTCATTCTGTAAGGAGGAATAGATATGGGATGCGTATCAGGGAGAAGAACGATACTAAAGTCAATCTCCCACTCGAGAGGGACTCCTGGTAGATCATCTGGAAACACCTCCGAATACTCACATACAACAGGAACTGATTGAAAAGTCAGGGTCTCAGACGTAGAATCCTCGACCTAAATTAGATGGTACACACAACCCTTGGAGATAATATTTCTAGCCTTAACGTAGGAAACAAAGTGATCTACAGACATAGTTGAACTACTATTCCACTCTAGGACTGGTTCACCCAGAAACTGAAACTCTATTGCACGGGTTCTACAACTGCCTGAGGCATAACAAGCATGTAACCAATCCATACTGAATATAACATCGAAATAAATCATATCTAACTCCATTAAGTTGGTTGAGGTAACTTTATAAAGAAGCATGACAAGGTAATTTCTGTATACCCTTCAAGCTAAAACTGACTCATCGATAGGAGTAGAGACTAAGAAGGGTTCTGACAGGATTTCGGGACTGACTCCAAAACTAATAGCAATATAAGGAGTCACGAAAAATAAAGTAGCCCCAAGGTCTGACAAGGCCTAAACATCAAGATGAAATACTCGTAACATACCAGTAACCACATCGGGAGAGACCTCCTGCTCCTGCCGAGATGACAGTGCACACTATCCGCCCACTGCACTAGAAGAGGCGCCCTGCTGATATGGGCGAGCTGCTGAAGTGGTGGCTGGGGAACGACCTCTACTATCGCCCTTCCTAACCAAAGGATAATCCCTGCACATGTGCTCGGGCTTCCCACATCTAAAGAAAATGTCTGAGCCAACCAAGCACTCTCTTGGGTGGTTCTTACCATATTTCCTACAAACTGGGAAGGTGTGCTCTTCTGCCATGCTCCCCTGGCCTCTTGTTCCTGAAGCTCTACCCCTCTGGTCATGCCTGGGTATAGATGGAACACTGGCTGATAATGGATCTGTGGATGAAGACCTCTGGTGGGATTGAGGGTGATGTCCACCACTGAATCTATATTGGAAATGCCCATAACTCCCTATCTTGGCCCTCTTGGCCTTTCTCTCCTTCTCCTTCATCTGCTCTACCTCTATCTGCTGGGCATATATAATCATCCAGGAGATATTTATATCATTAACTGGTATGGAGGTCCTACACTCTTTGACCAAGGAATCTGCCACACCATTCATGAACCTTCTCATACGAGCCCTTGGTTAGCCACCATCTCTGGTGCGCACCTGGACAACCGAGTAAACTCCAAGGCATACTCTTGGACAGTCATGTTGTTCTACTTCAAATTGACGAACTCGTCTGCCTTCGCGTCCCTCAACTCTCAAGGAAAGAATCTATCCAAGAAAGCAGTAACGAACTCATCTCGACCAACGGAAACTGCACCAACTCCCCGGCTCTCCTTTCACTACCGGAACAATATATGTGCGATCCCATTCAGCTGATAGGAGGCTAAATCTGCACTCTGTTATCCAGCCACCCACATAATCTGGGTGATCTTCTAAACCTCCTCTATGAACTCATGAGGGTCCTCATCCACCTTCGACCCAAGAAACTCAGGTGGGTTCATACTGAGGAAGTATCGCACTCTCGCCGCTACCTCATTCCTATTCTAATGGACATGAGACACTGCCTTCTGGTTGGCCTGAGCTATTATATCCTGAGCCAACATTTGAAAAGCGTCCCAGAACTCGACATGAGTAACCTGTTCAGGAAAGGGATCCACTGAAGCTAGTGGGGATGGCTGCGGCCCGTCTCCATTGCCATTATAATGGCCATTTCAGTTGCTATTTCTTCTTTTGTTGACTCGACGTGGAGGCATATTTCTACAAACGTGTATAGCAAGAGTTAGAGGAATAGAGAGGTACTTTATCGCACAACATAATTATAAAAGAAGGGAACTTTCCTAAAACATCTCAGACTCTTCCCCATAAGTGTGGCGTGTTTTACACCTGTGGAAAAAACTCTACTTAACGTGTCTTTCAGATACCCTAAGATACACCTAAAGCTTTTCTTTAATACCAAATTTGTCACGACCCGAGCTGAGACCTCAAATCGAGACACAACACCTAGAACAAAGAATGGCCCCAAGCTAACCCATGACACATGCATAGCAACTCAAGAGCATGAACTAAAGTGGAATTTAAAACATAAGCATGGATAAGTGAAAATCTATACAACATAAACCATAAGTAAGAGTGACAATATCACAATGTTGGGCCATCTACTACATGTCTGTTTCAAAAGCCTCTAGTCATAAGATGAGCTGATGGGACAACACCCCTAAGTAGCTCTCTAAAGTCTGTAACTAAAATAAGACATGAAAAAACATCCTCGGATGATGAAGAATCACCAATATTGAGAACTGAGTGGGTCTGAGCAAGGCAAGCAAACGTCAGGACTAAGAAGGATCACCCGAACCTATATCATGAGATGATATAGCATAGAGTATGTCATTAGTACTTTGAATGTACTGAATATGTAGACAAAGTAAAACATGCTAGTAAAATGATAGTTTAAAATCGTGAATATAAATCAAGATGGATCACGAGAGTAAGGACAACATGCTAAAGGCCATATATCTGAAACATACATAATCATAAGCTATTCATCATAAGCTGAACATAATGATCCAAGGTTTAGAAATAGAAATCACATAACATGTTGTACTTGAAAACATGAGTAAGAACTCATACACTGATCAATGGATCAAATATGTTATAAGACATAATATCATAAGACATGAACATGAGGAACAATAGGAGGCTTCGTCATAATCGACACCATCATGATAGAGCTTATATGATGTCCCGACTATCTCGCTCAAGTGAGAAGACCGTCATAAGTCTTGCCAAGGCAAAGAACAATAAGGCGTGATATCACTCTTAAGCCCCATCGGGCTGGGGAACCACTCTCTGGCAAGGCCCCATACATGAATATATACCTATGGTGGCACGTAGTTATGAGATTCGGGGTTTGCCTGAACCCCTAGCCTACTCGATACTAGACACTACTCCCAAAAATATGCACATGACTCATAATTATTATCGTGAACATAATTAATCTTGCATGGGCTAGTTCAAAATCATGAAATCATAATCTTACTTGACATATGTGAACTAGCCATGAAAAATTATGCCACAGTTGTCCATGATACATAAACTTGATTTTCATGAAAACCATGAATACTTGAGAAAATCACCATATCTTGAAATTCATAAATTCATGAAGGGTTCTTGTGAAAATCATGCGTCATAATCATAAAACATAATATAAAACTTGAGGGACTTGAATTCACAATAGAATCATAGAATCTAACTCAATTCAAATATAATCCTAGGAGTTCATAATCATACTTGAAACTTAAAATTCATAATTTCATGAGAGACTTAATAGAAACATGAAAGCCTAATCATGGAAACATGTATTGGATTAAGGAGCAGCTAATTTCATAGATGAACATGAAGGAATTTCAACAACATCCAACCCAACCCTAGAATTTCAAAATAGGGCATGGGAATTTGGGAAAATCATGCTTTCAATTAAAAAAGGGCATCAGAGTGAAGGAATCCCTCATTGATAAACCCACATACCTGGGTTTACTAAAATTCTTGCTAGAGTTTGATGCCCAAGAGAGATTGAAGAGGATGAAGATGGGTAATCCTTGCTTCACTTGAGAGCTTGATCTTCTAATGAGAGTGCTGGGAGTAGAATGAGGGATTAGGATGAATAAAACCCTTCTTTTTATGCTCAAAACAACTTAGTTTAGGAGTTAGAAAATTAAAAAATTCTGAAAACACCCTTACTGATCCGATAGGAAATTAATACTTCCAGACCCAACGACTTGTACCACAATCCATCGGGTCAAGTAACGGGTCGTTGTCTGACCCATTGCCACTGGAGCCAAAACCCATTCTCTATATTCTCTCATTCAATGAGTCACTTAACGGGTCATCAAGGGACTTACCGACTTGTTCCTCAATCCATGAAGTATCTTGGAAATCAATATTTTCTCCACCACTACACACTTAACGAGTGACTCAATGATTCTTCAAGTGACTTAACGGGTCATCTGACGACTCATTCTATGATCTGGTGTAAATTTCCCTATTTTCTTTGTTTCAATCCTTGGTTATGAACTTAGGGACTTTTGTGGTGTTACATGATCTCCCCCTTAGGAACATTTATCCTCGAATATAGATTAAGCATATTGGAAGGCTAAGGAAAGAACTATTATTTTCAAAACTGAACAATTATAGTTGAAAACTGACGGAGTGACTGACTCCGGATTGATTTACATGATTGAACTGAATTCATGAAACATACATGCATGCTAGGACATGAAAGAAACTGAGAGACATGAACTTGACAGGAAGCTTAATAGAGTACTAATGACCCAAGGTTTAGAAATAGAAATCACATAGCATATTGTACTTGAAAATATAAGTGAAAACTCATAAACTGATCAATGAGTCAAATATGCTATAACAAATAATATCATAATACATGAACATGAGTAACTAAAAACATGAGGAATAATGGGAGACTTCATCATAACCGACACCATCATGATAGATATTATATGATATCCCAACTATCTCGCTCAAGTGAGAAGAGTTGTCATAAGCCTTGCTAGGGAAAAGAACAATAAGGCGTGATATCACTCTTGAGCCCCATTGGACTGGGGAACCACTCTCTGGCGAGGCACCATACATGAATATATACCTACGGTGGCACATAGTTATGAGACTCGGGGTTTTTCTGAACCCCTAGCCTATTCGGTGCTAGACACTACTCCCAAAAGCATGTGCATTGCTCATAATTTTTATCATGAACATATTTGATCTTGCATGGGCTAGTTTAAAATTACGAAATCATAATCTTACTTGACATATGTGAACTAGCCATGAAAAATAATGCCATAATTGACCATGATACATAAACTTGATTTTCATGAAAGTCATGCAGACTTTAGAAAATCACCATATCATGAAATTCATGGGTTCTTGCGAAAATCATGCATCATGATCATAAAACATAATATAAAACTTGACGGACTTGAATTCATAATAGAATCATAGAATCTAACTCAATTCAAATATAATCCTACAAGTTCATAACCATATTTGAAACTTAAAATTCATAATTCCATGAGAAACTAATTGAATCACGAAACCCTAATCATAGAAACATGTATTGGATTAAGGAGAAGCTAATTTCATAGATGAACATGAAGGAATTTGTTACACCCCGTAAGTTCCTAATATTTAGTCGGCGTATTCATACGTTAGTCAAGAGTTTTAGAGTACGACGCGTACGATAAAGGGCCCGAGGAAAGGTCGAACGAGCTCGGATTCGGGGGAGCAAGGGAAAAGGCCGGACAAGCTTCCCAAAAGGGCAACGTGTCACGGACCCTTCCCTGGCGCGTTGGGCTCCGTGACACGCCCGACTTTTGGTGCATTGGGGGCCGTGCCAAGGACCTCCTGTCCACCGCCCAAATATTATATATAAGTTCATATGTTCATTGTTTTCATTTTATATATACATATATCTTCGTCCAGAAATCGAGCCACGCCATTTTCATATAATTTTCCTTCATTTACGCTACCAAATACTGTCCAAATTCAAATTAACTTCAGATACTGAATCTTAAGTTTACAGGGAGCATTACTGCAGAGTTATTTTCTTTAAATTCGCCCGACAAATTGCAGCCACGCTGAGCAAAGATTGTCGGAATTGCTCCAAACTAATTTCTATACGATCACAGGCTTTAGGTAAGCATTTCTCCCTTTTGAACTCTCAGGAAATTATACGTCTTTGGTTGTATTTTGTTAAGCTGAAGTTGTGTCGACGCCCATCAGGGGCGAGATAACGTCGCTCCAAGGAGTGGTATGTCGTCTGCGAGGGACGAAGATGGGATCCACAGTCCATTCCATGGTTGGACTATTATATGTCGTATCAGCAACACACTCCCGTCGAGCCTGGTGCCCGGGGTGCAGATATCAGGAGTCTACTAGACTCAGACACAACTACAATTCAGGGGTCGAGTGGGCTCGGTTGCAGACCCCAGGGGACTGGTAGGACGGCTATAGTTGTTAGTTGACTCAGTGTGACCTTGTAGAGGTATATAGATTGAAGTGTACTCGTTAGGGCTTATGGGGGCCCTAGGTGGGTTATTCCGTGTTGGTTGTACCTTTCCGCTTATGGGGTCAAGTAAAGTTCTTGTTTGAATTAGTTACTAATAGATTAGACAGCAGGAAGTTCAGCTATTTAGGTAGTAACTCTATTCCTTTCTTTCGGTTACTTCCAGTTTTCTTTTAGTTCATTCAATTATTTACAGTTACTTCCTTACATATTCGGTACATATTGTAATGACGTGCTCCTTGGGGTGCTGCATTACTTGCCTGCAGGTGCCGACAGACGTGGACCGGGATCTTCTTAGCTTTCATCCATAGTTAGCAGAGCAGTCAGCTCCATTCCTACGGAGCTAATAGCTAGAAGGTCTACCTTTTTTTGTTTGTACAGTTTACGGGTAGGTTGGGGCCTTGTCCCGGCCATTATATCACTCCTAGAGGATTGCAGATTGTTTCATATTTCCTGTGGTTAGTTTTGTTGGATGTGTGGGGCCTGTGTATGCTTTATTTTACGTGTTGGTTGTGTGGGGCCTAGGTTAGCTGTTAGTTAAGCGGATTTGTCAGCCATAGCTTAGTTTAGTGTTGGATTTACTTTACAGTCATAACTAGACATCATGGTGGTATTGTTGGCCCGCATAGGATTCCCTGTTATTATCTGTTTCTGGTTAGATGTTTTCTTTTACAGGTTGCTATAAGGCCTTGTCGGTTGGGATTGTGTTTACAGCCAAGACATAGCCTATTGTTTTCTTGATTTAAAGATTAGGCATGCACCAGAGGTGCATAAGCTTAGTCAGGCCAGTTCAGATCCTAGTAGGGCACTAGGTGCTAGTCATTCCTCCCAAGGTGGGGTATGACAAACATGGTATCAGAGCAGGTCGTATCCCAGGGAGTCTGTAAGCCGTGCTAAGTAGAGTCTTGTCTATAGATGTGTTGTGCACCACATTCTGTAGGCGGGAGGTTGCGAGGCATGATAGGGTGGTTACTCTTCTTTCTCTTCCAATCGTGCTATGGAGCTATACAGTATAGGGTTGAGTCCCTAAGCTTACCATATTCTGCTTGTCTACAGAGAAATTTCGGACAGCCGACAGCCCACGACTGACAGAAATTTGGACGTTGCAGCAGGAGAGGGCACTAGCAAGGTGCCCCAGTTAGAGCCAGCCCGATTTGAGGGCTACAGGAAGACTCCACCTCGATCTCCCCAGTAGTCTCCGCTCCATCAGGATCCACCCAGAGCGACAGATATGTCGGCACCACCTCCAGCAGTTTCTATACCGACACCATCAAACCAGGAGGTCAGGAGTGTTGTTGTTATGTTATCTCAGATGATGGTCGTGCAGCGTCAGCCAGTGGCACCCGTGGTTGTCGAATCTTCAGGAGGACTAGGTAGTTCGAGGGTCTAAGAGTTTCTTGCACTAATTCCCCAGCAGTTCACAGAGATGGACCAAGATTAGGACCCTCTAGACTATTTGGACTAGATGCAGTGGATCTTCAGGGTAATGCATGCCACACCTGTGGAGTCGGTTGAGTTGGTGGTATTTCGACTGAGGGACATAGCGGCATTATGGTACGAGAGTTGGGAGAGGTCCCGAGGTAGAGATGTTCCCCCTCTGGCTTGGTCTAGTTTTTCATAGGCCTTCCTGGACCACTATTTTCCATGAGAAATTCGACAGGCCCGGGTAGATCAGTTTCTACATCTGGAGCAGGGTTCGATGAGTGTACAGGAATATGCTATAAGGTTTGACTCTTTATCCCGATATGCACCAGCTTTTATAGATACTATGCCAGCTAGGGTGCACCAATTTATTATGGGGCTGCTTCTAGAGTACGTAGAGACTTGTATTACGGCTACTCTATGAGAGGACATGGACATTACCCGTGTTCAAGCATTTTCCCAAAACATTGAGGGGATCAGGCAGCGGCAGCGGGAGATAGATAAGAAAATCAGGAGCAGCGCCGTAGGGCTAGACTGAGTGACACTCAGGCGGAGGTTCAGGGCGGACCCAGGCCATGATTATCAGGTAGACCACCCAGACCCCCACCTCCACAGCAGCAACAAGGGGGTAGAACAGGCCGTTGGCGGCAGTCAGGGCCTGGCAAGAGCTCATGGCCATCGGGTTCATAGCTACGGAGAGGGTCAGAGCAGAGTAGATTCACAGTGCCACTTTGCCCTATCTGTAGTCGATGTCATTCAGGGGCATGCAGGTATGGTTTAGCGGCGTGTTAGACGTGTGGACAAGAGGTCACTTGATGAGAGACTATTCAGCCAGGGGTCAGAGTGATCGAGACCGACAGGACAGATCTTCAGCAGGGTCACGTGCCCCAGCATCTCCAGCAGCGGGTAGGCCCTCAGCTCCAGCTGGCAGAGGCCGGGGTAGGTCAGGGACATCTAGCTCAGGCACCGGTCCAGATCGTACTTATGCTTTACTGGGGCGATAGGAGTCAGAGTCATCGCCAGATGTGGTGACAGGTATGCTGGACATTTTCTCTCATTCTGTTTATGTTTTAATAGACCTAGGTTTCACTTTGTCTTATGTGACGCCATTAGTAGCCCAAAAATTCAGCATCACGCCAGAATTGATTCAGCACCTTTTTCAATGTCTACACCTGTCGGTGATTCTATTATAGCTAAAAGGATCTACCAGGGTTGCACAGTAGAGGTTTTTGGTCGCCAGACTTTGATAGATTTGGTGGAATTAGAAATGATCGACTTTGATGCAATTATTGGTATGGATTGGCTAGCACCATGTTATGACAATGTAGAATGTTGGACCAAGATGGTCCGGTTTCACTTTCTAGGGGAGGTAGTGCGGGAGTGAAAAGGCAATGCAGCCACGCCAAAAGGTAGGTTTATATCCTATCTTCAGGCTAGAAAGTTGATAGCAAAGGGTTATATCTATCATATTGTCAGGGTTCAGGATGTTCAAGCAAAATCCCCGACTCTTCAGTCCATTCCAGTAGTCAATGAATTTCCATATGTATTCCCAGATGAACTTCCTGGTATTCCCCCAGAAAGGGAGATCGATTTTGCGATCAACTTATTACCAGGTACTCAGCCTATATCCATCCCTCCGTACAGAATGGCTCCTGCCGAGCTCAAAAAATTGAAGGAGCAGCTAAAAGATATGTTAGATAAGGGCTTTATTAGGCAGTTCTGTTTGTAAGGAAGAAGGATGGCTCCCTCCGCATATGTATAGACTACCAGCAGCTAAATAAAGTCACTATTAAGAATAAGTACCCGCTTTCCAGAATAGATGACTTGTTTGATCAGTACAGGGGGTGAAGTATTCTCAAAAATCGATTTAAGGTCTTGGTACCATTAGGTTCGGGTTCGAGAGAGGGATATTCCAAAAACCTCTTTCAGGACCAGGTGTGGCCATTTTGAATTCTCAATTATGTCCTTCAGTTAACGAATGCTCCTGCAATGTTCATGGATCTGATGAACAGCATCTTTAGGCCATATATGGATTTGTTTTTTATAGTATTCATTGATGATATTCTGGTGTATTCTTGTTCAGAAGCAGAACATTGAGATCATTTGCGAACAGTGCTCCAGATTCTCAGAGATCGCCAGTTGTCTGCAAAATTTTCTAAATGTGAGTTTTGGCTGAATTTTGTAGCCTTTTTGGGCCATGTTGTGTCTGAGGCTGGTATTCAGGTAGATTCCCAGAAGATTAAGGCAGTAAATACATGTCCTAGACCTACAACTCTGACTGAGGTACGTAGTTTCTTGGGGTTAGCCGGGTATTACAGAAGGTTTGTAGAAGGGTTTTCTACCTTATCAGCGCCTTTGACCGAGTTAACTTAGAAAGCAGCTAAATTTCACTAGACCGAGGCATGTGAACATAGTTTCCAAAAACTGAAAAACAGATTGACATCAGTGCCGGTACTAGTGTTGCCAGAAGGATAAGAAGGTTATGTTGTGTATCGTGATGCTTTAGGTGTTGGGTTAGGATGTGTCCTGATGAGGTATGGTAAGGTGATTGCTTATGTTTTGAGGCAAATGTGAAAACATGAAAAGAACTATCCCACTCATGACCTGGAGTTAGCGGAAGTAGTCCACGCCTTAAAGATCCAGAGACATTACCTGTATGGGGTGCACGTGGACATTTTTACTGATCATAAGAGCCTCTAGTACAATTTCACTCAGAAAGAGTTGAATCTACAGCAGCGTCGCTGGTTAATATTGCTGAAAGACTACGACGTGAACATTTTGTATCATCCAGGAAAGGCCAACATTGTAGTAGATGCCCTCAGCCGTAGATCCATGGGAAGTTTAGTATATTTGAAACCGTAACAGCGGGAGTTGGTCGAGAATTGCATCAGTTAGCCGGCCTAGCCATCCGAATAGGACCAGGGCAGTGATTCAAAATATTGTAGTATCATCCCTAGTTGTGGAAGTAAAAGAGCGGCAGTATGAAGATCCTCATTTAGCACAACTCAGAGATAAAATAAAGCAGGGAGAAGTACCAGCCTTCAAGGTAACTGAGGATGGGGTTTTGAGATGTAGGGGTCGCCTCTATATTCTAGATGTGGCAGGACTTTGCCATCAGATCATGGAAGAGGTACATTGTTCCTGTTATTCTCTGCACCCAGGTTCAACAAAGATGTATCATGACATAAAAGAGATTTACTGGTGGCCGGGAATGAAAAAGGGTGTAGCAGAATTTGTAGCACAATGCCCTAATTGCCAGCAGGTAAAGACGGGACATCAAAAACCCAGCAGATTGACACAGGAAATAGAAGTGCCTATGTGGAAATGGGAGGCAATCAATATGGATTTTGTGATAGGATTACCCCGTAAGAGGCGCAGATTTGATTCCATTTGGGTGATTGTTGACAGATTGACGAAGTCAGCTCATTTTCTGCCAGTCAGGACCACCTTCTCAGCCGAGGACTATGCTGAATTATATATTAGGGAAGTAGTTCGATTGCTTGGTGTCCCAGTATCTATCATTTCTGACAAAGGAGCACAATTTACAGCTAGGTTCTGGCAGTCTTTCCAAAGAGGCTTGGGAACACAAGTTAATCTGAGTATGGCATTTCATCCTCAGACAGATGGACTGGCAGAACGTACAATCTAGACGCTCAAGGATATGTTACAAGCATGCGTGCTAGACTTCGAGAGTAGCTGGAATAAATATTTACCCCTTATTGAATTTGCTTACAATAACAGTTATCATTCGGCAATTCAGATGGCATTGTATGAGGCTTTATATGGGCGAAAGTGTAGGTCCCTAGTTGGTTGGTTCGAGGTAGGGGAATCAAAACTAGTTGGACTAGACATGATCCACCAACCAGAAGAGAAAGTAAAGCTCATCAGAGAATGCTTGCTGACAGCTCAAAGTCACCAAAAATCTTACTCTGATGTGTGGCATAGAAACTTGGAATTCAATGTAGACGAATGAGTATTTTTGAAAGTTTCACCAATGAAGGGCGTGATGAGGTTCGGTAAAAAGGGCAAGCTTAGCCCTAGGTTTATTAGCCCGTATCGAATCCTCCGGAGAATAGGTCAGGTGGTATATGAGCTAGATCTGCCTTCAGAATTGGAATCTATTCACCCGGTCTTTCATGTATTGATGCTATGAAAATGTATAGGAGATCTGTCCTGAGTTGTACCTATTGAGGATGTCTAGGTTACTGAGGAGTTAGCTTATGAAGAGATTCCAGTGGCCATATTAGATCGCCAGGTTCGCAGGTTGAGAACTAAAGAGGTTGCCTCTGTTAAGGTACTGTGGAAGAACAAGAATAGAGAAGAGGTGACCTGGGAAGCCGAGGACGCCATGAGATCCAGATATCCTCATATGTTCCAGGCTTAATTCAGATTATAAAGTAAAAGGTAAGGTTGTTGGTTCAGTTATTGTTTTATAATTTATGTTATATTGAATGCTCAGTTATCTCTCATCTTATTGTGAAAGAGTTGTTATAGTGTTATGTGAAATGCTTGTATTGGACTTTTCTATGTTTCAGGATTTTCAGATAGTCCATATTACAGGAGAGACTCTGCTGAAAATTTTCCAGAACAATAATTGAAAGAGTTAAACTCTCGTAGGCTGTAGACGACATTCGAGGAAGAATGTTCCTAAGGGGGAGGATGTTACACCCCGTAAGTTCCTAACATTTAGTCGGCGCATTCGTACATTAGTCAAGAGTTTTAGAGTATGACGCGTACGAGAAAGGGCCTGGAGAAAGGTCGAACGAACGCGGATTCGGGGGAGCGAGGGAAAAGGCCGGACAAGCTGCCCAAAGGGGCAACGTTTCACGGACCCTTCCCTGGCGCGTTGGGCTCCGTGACACACCCGACTTTTGGCGCGTCGGGGGCCGTGCCACGGACCCCCTGTCCACCACCCAAATATTATATATAAGTTCATGTGTTCATTGTTTTCATTTTATATATACATATATCTTCGTCCAGAAAGAGAGGCATACCATTTTCATATAATTTTCCTCCGTTTACATTTTCAAACACTGTCCAAATTCAAATTAACTTCATATACTGAATCCTAAGTCTACAGGGAGCATTACTGCAAAATTATTTTCTTGAAATTCGCCCCGTAAATCGTAGCCCCACTGAGAAAAGGTTGTCGGAATTGCTCCAAACTGATTTTTATGTGATCACAGCCTTTAGGTAAGCATTTCTCCCTTCTGAACTCTCGAGAAATTATACATTTTCGATTGTTTTTCGTTAAGCTGAAGTATAGTTAATATTAGTATTAAAAGTTATCGTTTTTGCCGAATTTAGCACTGAAACTAGTCTCATTCTCCCAGTAATACGATTAGAGTTGGAAAGAGTTATTGAATAAGGACTGAAACTCGCCAGATAACTAGGAATCGGTGATATAGGTATTTTAAGATGAATTCATTCGGCAAGTTAGTTTCTTTAGTATTATAACTCAGTTTGTATCCCAGTAAGAGAGCCAGAAGTATATCTATTATGATTAGCTGTTGTTTCTAGCTGATACCAGTATTCTATGTTGAGTTTGGGACCGACTTTGTCCTGTATAGCCCTCCATAACAACCACAGGGTTACTAGTTGCGTCGACACCCGCCAGGGGCGAGATGACGTTGCTCCAAGGAGTGATATGCCATCTGCGAGGGATGAAGATGGGGTCCCAGGTCCTCATACAGTCCATTCTATGGCTGGACTATTATATGTCGTATCGGCACCATACCCCCGTCGAGCCTGGTGCTCGAGGTGCAAATATCAGGAGTCCATTGGACTTAGACACAACTACAGTTCAGGGGCCGAGTGGGCTCAGTTGCAGACCCAGGGTACTGGTAGGACGGCTATAGTTGTTAGTTGACTCAGTGTGACCTTTGTAGAGGTATATAGATTTAAGTGTACTCATTAGGGCTTATGGGGGCCCCGGGTGGGTTATTCCGTGCTGGTTGCACCTTCCAACTTATGGGGGCCAAGTAAGGTTCTTGTTTGCATTAGTTATTAATAGATTAGGCAGCAGGAAGTTCAGCTATTCAGGCAGTAACTCTATTTCTTTCTTTTAGTTACTTCCAGTTTTCTTTTAGTTCATTCAGTTATTTACAGTTACTGCCTTACATATTCGATACATATTGTACTGACGCCCTTCTTGGGGCACTACATTACTTGCCTGCAGGTGCCGATAGACATGGACCAGGATCTTCTTAGCTTTCAGCCAGAGTTAGTAGAGCAGTCAGCTCCATTCCTCCGGAGCTAATAGCTAGAAGGTCTACCCCTTTTGTTTGTACAGTTTACGGGTAGGTTGGGGCCCTGTCCAGACCATTATATCACTCCTAGAGACTTGTAGATTATTTTAGATTCCCTGTGGTTATGTTTTGTGGTCGTGTGGGGCCCGTGTATGCTTTATTTTATGTGTTGGCCGTGTGGGGCCTTGTTTAGATGTTAGTTAAGCAGCCTTGTCGGTCAAAGCTTAGTTTAGTGATGGATTTACTTTACAGTCATATCTAGACATCATGGTGGTCTTGTCGGCCCGCATAGGATTCCCCCTTATTATCTGTTTCTGGTTAGCTGTTTTCTTTTACAGGTGGCTATAAGGCCTTGTCGGTTGGGGGTTGTGTTTACAACCGATACATAGCCCGTCATTTTCTTGATTTAAAGATTAGGAATGCACTAGAGGTGCATAAGCTCAGTCAGACCAGTTTAGATCCTAGTAGGAAATTAGGTGCCAGTCATGCCTCCCAAGATGGGGCGTGATAGAATTTCAACAACGTCCAACCCAACCCTAGAATTTCAAATTAGGGAATGAGGATTTGGGAAAATTATGTTTTCAATTAAAAAGGAGCATGAAAGTGGAAGGAATCTCTCATTGATAACCCCACATACCTGGGTTTACTAAATTTCTTGCTAGGGTTTAATATCCAAGAGAAATTGAAGAGGATGAAGATGGGGAATCCCTTCTTCACTTGAGAGCTTGGTCTTCTAATGAGAGTGTTCGGAGTAGAATGAGGGCTTAGGATGAATAAAACCCTTCTTCTTATGCTTAAAACGACGTATCTTAGGAGTTAGGAACTTAAAAATTATGAAAACACCCTTAATAATCCAACAGGAAATTAACACTGCCATACCCAATGACTCGTACCACGATCCATTGGGTAAAGTAATGGTTCATTGTCTGACCCATTGCCACTTGAGCCAAAACCCATTCCCTGATCTTCTCTCACTCAATGAGTCACTTAACGTGTCGTCAGGGGACTTAACGACCCATTCCTCAATTCGTGAAGTATCCTGAAAATCAATATTTTCTCCACCAATACACACTTAACGGGTTATTCAATGATTTATCAAGTGAATTAATAAGTCACTTGATGAATCACTCTGTAACCTGATGCAGATTTTTCTGTTTTCTTTGTTTTAGTCCTTGGGTCTGATCTTTGAAACTTTTGGGGTGTTACACATCAGTTCCTAGATAGTCAAAGGGATCTTGACTAAACAAGTCATAGGACGACTCATTGGATCAAGTAACGAATCATTTGAGGAGTTATTGTAGAAAGATTAGAAACTGAGAATCATGGTATAATAGTAACGTATGGTCACCACTAATCGTGGTGAGGACCAACGACTCATGGTGTTATCCATGATGACTGTTCGACAGTTTTTAAGTAGGAGTTTCCAGAGATATTTCCATAACTTCCCGTGTTTTTAACTCCTAAACAAGGTCATTTTAGGTTTTCTAAGGGGGATATTAAAGGATTTTACTTAGTCTAAACTCTCATTCCCCTCTCTAAACACCATATATTCGAAAATCAAGCTCTCGAGGCTCTCAAGGAAGTAAGGGTTCATCTTCTCAAATTCTCTTGGGTCTCAAGCTTAAGTCAAGAATTCATCAAGCCCAGGTATGTGGGATTATCAATAAGGGATTTCTTTCACCCTTATGCCCAAATTCAAGCTTGAACTTATAATTTCAATTCCTCCATGCCTCCAATTTTGAATTTTATGAATTTCTAGGGTTAGAACCCTTTTATGCAAAAACTCTAAATTCTTTTATGGAATTATTTCTATCGTGATTCTATATGTATTTCATGATTATTATTGGACAGAATTCTTTGAAAAACTCTTATGATTTTCTATATTCAAGTTAGAATATTTTACTTAATTATGTATGAATCTCATGAATTTCAAGGTTATGTATCATGGTTGTAAATGCAGCATAGTTTTCATGACTAGTTCACGTATTTCAAGAAATTTATAAATCTACATGATTTTTAAACTAGCCCATGTAAAATCTATCATGTTTCAAGTATGATTATGAGCACTATGTATATTTTGGGAGTAGTATATAACACTGAGTAGGTTGAGGTTACAACGCACCCAGTTCTCAAAACTACGTGTCACCATAGGTATGAAAGGGTCCTCACCAGTTGAGAGTGTCTCCCTTGCCCTAATGGGCTCATGAGTGACTTCATGCCTTTATCGTTCTTACCCTTGGCAAAGTATGAACACCCTGCTGACCAGGATTACAGGTTGGGCTCCATGATGCTCACTTAGAGTATATCAGTTATGAGAACCTCCAACCCTAGTTTATGCTTATGTTTTATGATGCATTGTTTTATAGTATTTTTGGCCCATTGATCATTTTATAGGTGTGAAACGCGCCACACTTATAAGGAAGTGGCTACGAGATGTTTTTAGAAAATTTTCCTTCTTTCATATTTTGTATTGTGTGATGAAGTCCAACTCTCTTTACTCTTCTAACTCGTGCTCTACACATTTGAAGAACAAATGCCTCCCCGAATAACAAATGAAATGAGAAATGGCAACGAGAACCAGCCAGCTCCACCATCCCCAGCAGACCCTTTGAATGAATAAGTTACTCACACTAAGTTTAGGGATTCTTTCCAAATGTTGGCACAAGCCATGATGGCTCAGTTCAACCAACAGGTGGTTGCACCTGTGAACACAAATAGGAGTGCTACGCATCTAGAGTGTGAGACTTCACTAGGGCAAAACTATCGAATTTTCACCATTCTATGGTAGACGAGGATCCACATGAGTTCATTGATGACATCCAGAAGATAAATCATATGGGTATCACCAAAGAGGAGAGTATAGACTTGGCATCTTACCAGCTTAAGAGGTAGCTCACATATGTTATAAGAAATAGAAGGAAGGTTGTCGGGAAGGTGCAACTCCATTTGATTGGGATGAGTTCGTAACAGCCTTCTTGAATAGATTCTTTTCTCGAGAATTGAGGAGAGGCAAAGGTTTCAGAGTTCATCAACCTAAAGCAAAAAAATGTGATGGTTCAAGAGTATTCCTTGAGGTTCACCCAGATGTCTAAATACGCTCTGGAGACGGTTGCCAAGACGAGGGCTCAAATGATCAAGTCTGTGACAAGAGTCTCCAATTTGGTGGTCAAGGAGTGCGGGAGCTCTATACTCATCAATGACATAGATATATCTCGACTCATGATTCATGCCCAGCAGATTGAGGAAGAGAAGTTGAAGGAGAAGGAAAGGGAGACCAAGATAGCTGGGATAGACACTTTGAGTTCTCTCAGCAGAGAACAGATGGTGGAAATTGCTCACAGTCCCATCAGAGGTCATCAATCCCAGCGCCATCATCAGCTAGCTTCCCATCCCCCAGGACTAGAGGTGATCAGAAGGGTAGAGCATCAGACTTTAAGTCTCAGGGAGCATGCCAGGAGGATACACCTTCTCAGCTTGAGAGAAGTATGGAAGAAACTACATTAGAGAGCATTTGGTGGGTAAGGATGCTTATTTCAGGTGTGATAAGCCCGGCACAAACTCAAGGATTGTCCATCATCCAGACAGGGTGACCGTAGTAGCCATGCCTAAGCCATCTCTTCAGTAGCTCCAGCAACTCGCTTATCCCAGTAGGGTGCCTCATCTAGTGCCGGTGGCGGATAGCACCAGAACTATTTCTATGCACTTTCATTATGCCATGATAAAGAGAGCTTACCACATATGGCCACGGTTATGTTACGAGTTTCTCACCATGATGATTATACATTGCTAGGTCCAGGGGCCACGTTATCCTTAGTGACCCCCTATGTTGATATTAGCTTCAGTGCCAATCCTAAATCCTCTTGGAACTTTTCGTAGTCTCTACTCCTATTGATGAGTCAGTCTTAGCATAGAGGTATACAAGAATTGCCAGTTATAATTCTCTAGAAAGTCACCACAGCTGATTTAATAGACCTAGACATGACCGACTTTGAAGTTATCTTTGGCATGGATTGTGTATATTCCTATTATGATTCAGTCAATTTTAGAACCCGAATAGTAGAATTCCTATTTCAGTCAGTTCTAGTTATTCATGAATTTCCAAAGGTATTCCCAGATGATCTGCCAGGACTCCCTCCCGTGCGATAGATTGACTTTAGGATAGACCTCCTCCCTAATACGCAGTCCATGTCCATCCCTTTTATAAAATGGCTCTAGATGAGCTTAAGGAGTTGAAGGATCTCTTAGGTAAGGGTTTATCAGGCCCAATAAGTCCCAATGGGGTGCTCTATTCCTTTTCGTGCGGAATAAAGATGGTTTTATCAGGATGTGCATTGACTACCGCCAATTAAACAAAGTCACAATCAAGAATAAGTATCCTATTTCCAAGATTGATGACTTGTTTGATCAGCTTTA
>JACEIK010001373.1:13996-30477 GCA_018107945.1 Datura stramonium
ATCACGGGACCTATATTATTTCCCGTGATCAGGATGTATAAATCAAGATGAAAAAAATTGACAATAGGGATTCAAGGTGTTAAATCTTGACTAATGACTAATGCTGTAATAATATTAATTAACCTAGGTTAATTATTGTAACTCATTGACTATCACTCTTTGATTGAGAATATAAGAGTTGTACCTATTTGTAACACCCCAAAACTATCCTAGATCAAACTCAGAACTTGCAAGAAAAACCTAGAAGAAACCAAATTTTTTTACCTTAGAACGACCGAGACAACGAGTCGTGGTCATCTCTAATGACCCATTGTCTGAGTCGTAGTCACCCCTGCCTTGGTCCTTCGGGAACCAACGGGACATGGAATGACCTGTTGTGAGAAACAATGAGTTGTCCTGTCACTCGTTGCATCCCAAGCTCAGAACCCTGTTGATCCCTTTTCCAGGAACCCATAAGTCAACCAATGAGTCATCGTGTGATACAACAACTCGTGGTGTGAGTCATTAGTTGGGGCTCCCAGGTATCTCCTATAGTGAAAATGAGTGTAAATAACAACCTGTTGTATCACACAACGAGTCGTTGTGTCCAACTAAGGTGACAAGTGTAGGGATCCTAAGAATTTTTCGGTGAAGGTCACGACTCGATACAACAACCTATTGGGTCTACCAACGAGTCGTTGTGTTGTTCATTGTTGGGCTTCGGAGATTTTTCTGCTAGTGACAACGGGAATAACCAACGACTCGCTGGTTAATCAAATGATTCATGGTCATCCTCGTTGTCAGTTCCAGTGAGCCAAAAATCTAGGCCCAGGACCAATGACTGGTCCCTACGAGTCGTGGTGTCAACCAATGACTTGTTGAGTGACCCGTTGGTCCCTGTGGGGTAGTTTACCATATTTTCTCCCAGGGTTATTTTTGTAACTTCTCACCTTTTTAATTCTTATACTACGTCATTTTAGGTTACATTTAGGGAATTTAGAGGGGTAATCGACAATATACTTCATTCCTCTCATTCCCTCAGAAGTCAGATCGTACAATTTTCTCATAAAAACTCAGAGTAGAAGCAAGGGTTCAACTTTACATCTCAGATCTTCTCAAGGGTTTTCTCCGGGGTTTACATCACTAGGTATGGAGAATTTAGCAAGGGAATTGTCTTTCCCTTGTGCCCCAAAAATCCATCTAAAATTTCCTATCAGTTCTAGGCCCTGATTTTTCTATGTGAATAAATTTTCAGTTAGATTGCGTCTATATCATGTGGAATACTATTCATGTTAATTGTAGTTATATTTCCACTATTTCATGACTATGTTGATGCTTGTTCCTATAAATGCATTCTAGCCCTAGCTTTGAATGCTGTAAATTAGAGTCTTGCATAGTTGATTAGTTATTCATGTTGCTTGATTCTATCAATGTTGGGCTTATCATGTTGTTAATATCCATTGATTATCTTAGTCATATCATTCTAGTCTAGTTTCATTAAAAATACTAGCATACTCAGTATTATCATAAATGTCTGCTGATTAGTTTAACTATAGTCTTTTCTTGCGGTGTCAACGGTGCCTCCCAGATGTCAATTATCAAAATTAGTTATCAGTTATCAAATATTAGTTTGTTCTTTAGACGGTTACGGCACTTCTAGATTAGCAGCTCTGGCCAGTCTTAGAACACCAGTTACAGAATCCGGTCCGATAAGACTTTCAAGGTATTTCTAGATAAGTATCCCTGACCTAGCCTTGGACCCCAGTTTCGGGCTATTAGCTTAGTAGTCAAACTAGGACTATCTAGTGGGAGTAGGACTTAACACCGAACGGATCGGGGTTCTAGTGCACCCAAGTTCCCAGTTCAATTACAGTTTAGCTCAACCCAGTATTTCATATTTAGGACATGTCTATGACCATCAACCTGGGTAATTATTTACCATATCAGTTGTATATTCATTTGTTCATTTTCTAGTATTTTAGTTGGTCATTTTATGTCATTTTAGTTCAGCTATTGTTTCGTCATGTTTTTTTTATCACTCACTTACTCGGTACATTCCAAGTACTGACGCATACCTTCTATGATGTATCCTATCATGATACAGGTGTAGGTTCTCAGCATCGTTAGTCGACTTCTTCAGGTGATATCAACAACTGCGGTTTGTGGGTCCTCATCTTTTGAGGAAGATATTTATTTTTTAGTTATTTACTTTCAGTTACACTTTAGAGTTAGCTGGGGGCTAGTCCCAACAACTCATCATTAGTAGATGTCTTTAAGACATAGACTTAGACATTCATTATTGTTTCTCAAATGTATAAACTTTTGTCAATTTAGCTTTCTTAAATGATTTTATTATTTAAAGCTTCTGCATAGGTTTACTTAGATTACTAGTGTTATGATAGACCATGGGTTGTCTTGGGGTTACTTGTGACTCCAAGTAGCATGTATCGTCCAGGGTATACACTTGGGTCGAGACAAACTTGGTATCAGAGCACTAGGTTTAGAGTATCCTAGGTTTTCTGAAAGCCGCGTCAAGTGGAGTCCTTTTCATTGGTGTGAAGCACGCCACACTTATAAAGGGGAGGCTACCAGACGTTATTTGGAAAACTCCCTTCTGTTCATACTCAATATCGTGTGTTGAAGTTCAATTACAAAAATGTTCTCCTAACTCGTGCTCTATTTTATTTCAGTGAAACTATGTCTCTAAGATGTGGAAACGGAAGAGGGGTTGGCCCACCAGCTCTAGCAGCCCCTCAGGATGACCAAGTGTCCTCAACGGAATTCAGAGCGGTAATTCAGCTGTTGGCTCAGACAATAACAAACCAAGTGAACCAGCAGGTTGTTCAGGTAAACACGAATGGGTCTGCAGAAACTTCCAGACTTTGGGACTTCACCCGAATGAACCCTCCAGCCTTTCATAGATCCAAGGTGGGATAGGACCCACAGGAGTTCTTGGATGAGGTACGAAAGATCACCCGGATTATGGGTGTTAGTTCCGCTGAGAGTGCTGACCTGGCTTCCTACCAGTTGAAAGGGGTGGCTCAGATCTGGTACAATTAGTTGAAACAAGGGAGACCAGCAGGGGCAGAACCGGTAGAATGGGAAGAGTTCACCACAACATTCTTAGATAGATTCTTTCCTTGGGAGTTAAGGAAGGCTAAGGTTACAACGTTCATGAATTTGAAGCAGGGCAACAGGATGGTGGAGGAATATGCATTGGAGTTCACGCGGTTGTAAAGATATGCTCCGAAAATGGTAGCCGAGCCAAGGGCTCACATGATGAAGTTCGTCAACGTAGTATAAAACCTGGTCCTTAAGGAGTGTAGGACTGCGATGCTCATAAAAGACATTGACCTCTCCAGCCTCATCGTTCATGCCCAGTAGATTGAGGTAGAAAAGCTAAAAGATATGGAATGGGAGAATAAGCAGGCTAGAACTAGTCAATCAAATTATGGCCACCAGAGATTTGGCGGTAGTATCCGCACACAGCAGAAGCAGTAGTAGTAGAGGACTCCAACACCCACTTTGGCTAGCACCCCTTCTTTTTGGTCTCGCAAGGATTGGAAGGGTGGAGCATCTAGATCTCAGTTCCAGAGTCACAACGCCAGCAACCACTACCCAACTTGCCCTAAGTGTGGCAAGAATCATCCAGTTGAATGCCTCCAAGGTAAAAAAGGTTGATTTCGGTGTGGACAGCTAGGTCATCGGCTTAGGGAATGTCTGTCAGTAGGATGGGGGATCATAATCTACCACTTCAGCAGCTCCAGCAGGCCGAGAAGCTCAGTAGGCTAACACTTCAGGTACGGATGACGGTCAGTTCCAAAAATGCTTTTATGCTTTGTGCTCTTGTCAGGATTAGGAGAGCTCACCTGACGTGGTCACGGGTATGTTATGTCTCTTTAACCTAGATATGCATTCCCTACTAGATCCAGGAACCACACTATCATTCATGACTCCCTATATAGCTGTTCCATTTGAAATCAGTTTAAAAGTCCTCTCAAAAACATTCTAAGTCTCTACCCCAGTTGGTGAGTCAGTTAGAGCCAGCCGGGTGTATAGAAACTGCCCAGTCTCAGTATTGAATAAGGTAATTCCAGCTAATTTAGTAGAGTTATACATGGTCAATCTCGACCTCATTATTGGCATGGATTGGTTAAATTCCGGTTATGCCTCAATCGACTATAGAACTAGAGTCATTAGATTAATGTTTTTTAATGACCCAGTTTTCGAGTGGATGCGAAGTAGTTCAGCACCTAATGGTCGGTTCATTTCCTATCTTAAGGAAAGGAGGCTCATTACTAAAGGGTTCATTTATCACCTAGTTCGGGTCAAAGATTCGAGCTCTAAGACCCCAATTATCTAGTTAGTTCCAATTGTCAGCAAGTTCCTTGACGTGTTCCCTGAAGATCTTTCCGGAGTCCCTCCCTAGCGGGTAATAGACTTTGGCATAGACCTTCTTCTAGACACTCAACCCATCTCCATCCCTCCTTACAGAATGGCTCCAACTAAGCTTAAGGAGTTGAAGGAGCAGCTAAAAGACCTTCGTGATAAGGGTTTCATCAGGACCAACATCTCTAATGGAGTGCTCCAGTATTATTCGTGCAAAAGAAAGATGATACTCTCAGAATGTGTATCGACTACCATCAACTAAACAAAATCATAGTTAAGAATAGGTATCCCCTACACACGATTGACAACTTTTTCAGTCAGCTTCAGGGAGCCAGTTGTTTCTCCAAGGTAGATCTCAGGTCGGGATATCATCAGCTTAGAGTCAAAGAATGTGACATACAAAATATATCCTTTAGAACTTGGTACAGTCACTATGAATTTGTGGTTACGTCCTTTGCACTAACTAATTCCTCTGCAACTTTCATGGACCTGATGAATAGGGTATTCAAGCAATATCTAGACATGTTCATCATAGTATTCATTGATGACATTTTGGTATACTCCATAAATGAGGAGGAACATGCTAACCATCTGAGGATAGTGCTGCACACGTTCAGAAACCAGCAGTTGTGCCCTGAGTTTAGCAAATGTGAATTTTGGTTGAAGTCTATGACTTTCCTTGGTCACATGGTCTCGAGTGAGGGTATTTAGGTAGATCCTCAAAAGATAGAAGCGGTGAAAGACTGGCCATGACCTACTTCCCCTACTGATATCAAAAGTTTCTTGGGTCTAGCCGGTTATTACCGACATTTTGTAGAAGGATTTTCCTCTATTGCATCTCCTCTGACTAATTTGACACAAAAAAAGATGAAGCTTCAGTTGTTGGATGTGTGTGAGAAGAGTTCCAAGAGTTGAAGACTCATTCACTACCTCTCCAATTTTATCCTTATCGGAAGGAACAAATGGGTTTATAGTATATTGTGATGCTTCCAGAGTTGGACTCAATTGTGTTCTAATGTAGTGGGGTAAGGTGATAGTGTATGCCTCAAGATAGTTTAAGGTTCATGAAAAGAACTATCCGGCCCATGAACTTGAGTTGGAAGCAATGGTGTTTGCATTGAAAATATGGAGGCATTACCTTAATGGGGCTGACGTGGATGTTTTCACTGATCACAAGATCCTTTAGTATGTGTTTAGTCAGAAAGACTTGAATCTCCGTCAGAAAAGGTGGTTGGAGCTATTGAAGGATTACGACTTAAGTGTGATATACCATCCGGGTAAGGCCAATATGGTGGCTGATTCCCTAAGAAGAATGCCCATGTGGAGCGTGGATCATGTTAAAGAGAGCAGAAAAGAAATGGAAAAAAGGATATTCACATGTTAGCTCGATTGGGAGTTTAGTTGGTCGATTCAGCCGAGGGCGGAGTAGTAGTGCAAAGTTGGTCAGATTCCTTATTAGTTGTTGAAGTTAAGTCAAGGAAGGATGAAGATCCCTTACTACTTAAGCTAAAAGAAACAGTTCTCAGAAAAGAAGTGGAGGCTTTCTCCAAAGGGGGAGATGGTGTGCTTCGTTACCAGGGTAGATTATGAGTATCAGATGTAGGTGACTTGAGACAATAGATACTGGCAGAAGCGCACAGCCCARATATKCTATCCACCCAGGTGCCACTAAGATGTACCGTGATCTACGGGATATTTGCTGGTGGAACGGCATGAAAAGAGACATTGCAGAATTTGTGCCTAAGTGCCCGAACTGCCAGCAGGTTAAGGTCGAACACTAGAAACCTGGAGGCATGACTCAGGATATCAGCATACCCACATGAAAGTGGGTAGAAGTGAATATGGACTTTATTACAAGTCTACCTCATACTCGTCGGTAGCATGATTCAATTTGGGTAATAGTGGATGAGATGACCAAATCAGCATATTTCCTGCTAGTTAAAACTACAGACACAGTTAAGGATTATGTTAGGCTATATATCCAGGAGTTAGTCAGACTGCATGGAGTGTCTTTGTCCATTATTTTAGATAGAGGTACCTAGTTCACCTCACATTTCTGGAAGTCATTTCAGAAAGGACACGGTACCCATGCAAACTCAACACAACTTTTCACCCTCAGACAGATAGTCAAGCTGAGCGGATTCAAACCTTAGAAGATATGTTGAGAGCTTGTGTGATCAATTTCAAGGGCTGTTGGGATGATCACTTGCATCACTTGATGACTCATTTTGTGTCCTGGTGTAGATTTTCCTATTTTTTCTGTTTCAATCCTCGAGTCTAATCTTAGTGACTTTTTGGGTGTTACATTATCTCCCCCTTGGGAACATTCATCATTGAATGTAGATTAAGCATACTAAAAAGCTAGGGGAAGAACGGCAATCCCGAAACTGAACATCATAGTTAAAAACTGACGGAGTGACTGATTTACATGACTGAACTGAATTCATGAAACATACATGCATGCTATGACAAGAAAGGAATCGAGAGACATGAACTTGACATGAAACTGAATAGGGTTGTAAGGAGTAAACTGGTACCTCATGCTGGAATTGAGCCAGAAGGGAAAAGATGCAGGTATTTAGCCATCATATATGCTTCTGCTTCCCATGTAGCTCCCTCAACAAACTGTTTTCTCCTCAAAACCTTCACTGAAGCTACTTCTTTGTTCCTCAACTTCTGGAACTGATTATCGAGGATCTCAACCAGAACCTCTTCATAGATAAGGATATCCTTCACCCTAATGCTTTCTATCGGAACAATTTAAGCTGGATCACTAATGCACTTTTTCAACAAAGACACAATGGAAAATTGAATGCACAGAAACTAACTCCGCTGGTAGCTCCAACTCATATGCCACCTTGCCAACTTGCCTTCGAATTCTGTAAGGACTAACATATCGGGGACTGAGCTACCCTTTCTTGCTGAACCTCATAACTTCCATCATGGGAGAAACCTTTAGAAAAACCCAATGGTCAACATCAAACTCAATCTCTCTCCTCCTAATATCTGCATAAGATTTCTGATGATTCTAAGCTATTTTCAGCTTTAGTCTAATAAGTTGAACCATCTCCATAGCCTCAGGAAGTGTATTTGGCCCTATCAACATAGCCTCACCTTCCTCAAACCACCCAATCGGTGATCTACACCTCTGCGCATAAAGAATTTCAAATAGAGCCATCTAAATGCTGGAGCGATACTATTATTGTAGGCGAACTCATTGAGAGGTAAGTGCCCATTCCAATTACCTTTGAAATCAATCACACACTCTCTCAACATGTCCTCAAGATTCTAAATGGTTTGCTTGTCTTGATGATATGCCGATGTTGGACGATGTATTTGATTCTTTGAACTATGAATTAATGCAAGTTCTTGAGCAACTTTTGGTTATATTTGTTTGTTTTGTGTGTAGTGTATAGGAAAATAAAATAAGGAAAAGAAATGGTGTAAAACAAGCTTGAAAAAAATACTTGACGGCCTATCTGACGGGCTATCATTAGTGTGACGGACCGTCATTCCAATTGTTCGGCCTAAATAGTAGCTGATAGAAAGAGGTAAAAGTGATGGCCCAGGGAACAGACCGTCGCTTCTTCGATGGACCGTCAAGTTTGGCATCATTAAGATGTTGATTGAAGGACTTACTAGATAAGGAGTGACGACCTAGGTGATAGACTGTCACCTCTTTAATGGACCGTCAAGCTTACCATCACCAAGATGTAGATTTAAGGGAACACTGAATAAGAAGTGGCGACCTAAGTGACAGACCATCACCTTACTGATGGGATGCCAACTTGGGCGTCACCAGAGAACCGAGACTCTGATTTTCAATGCAGTTTTGAATTACTCTAGGCTATAAATAGTTGCTGCTAGGTTTATTTTCATAATCAGACTTTTGACAGAGAAGAAGATCGACTTGTACATTACTTTTGAAAGGTTCTTGAAGAAATATTATTGAGTTATTAGATACATAATCAAGGTTTCATCTCTTCTTTGTAAGTTAAATCTTCTTTGATGAATATGACTTATGTTATGAATTCTATTATGAATTCAATAATCATGTGTGGCTAAGTTCTATTACAAGGGTTGTGTGATTCAACGTAGAATGACGTTTTATGATGGTGATTGATGTGTGGATGAGTTTAATGCAATTGTGTGCATTATCAATTCTTTTGTTTTGAGTTATTTCTAATGATTGCAAATATTAGAACAAAACCTGGGTTTGACATGCTTGAGGAAGATATATAAATCAAGATGAAAAAAATCGACAATAGGGATTCAAGGTGTTAGATCTTGACTAATGATTAATGTTGTAATAAGATTAATCAACCTAGGTTAATTATTGTAACTCATTGACTATCACTCTTAGATTGAAAATATTAGAGTGGTACCTGTTTGTAAGACCCCAAAACTTTCCTAGATCAAACGCAGACCTTTCAAGAAAAACCCAAAAGAAACCAGAAATTTTTACCTCAGAACGACCGAGACAACGAGTCGTGGTCAGCCCTGCCTTGGTCCTTCGGGAACCAACGGGACGTGGAACAACCGTTGTGAGAAACAACAATTTTTCCTGTCAATCGTTGCATCCCCAGCTCATAACCCAATTGATCCCTCTTCCAGAAACCCATGAGTCAACAACAAGTCATCATGTGATACAACAACTTGTGGTGTGAGTTGTTAGTTGGACTCCCAGATATCTCCTTTAGTGACAACGAGTGGAAACAACGACTCGTTGTATCACACAACGAGTCATTGTGTCCAACCATGTTGACAACTCTATGGATCCTAAGAATTTTTTCGGTGGAGGTAATGACTCGATACAACGACCTGCTGGGTCTACCAACGAGTCATTGTGTTGCTCATTGTTAGGCTTCCCAGATTTTCCTGCTAGTGATAATGGGAAGAACCAACGACCCGTTCGTTCATCCAATGAGTCATGTTCACCCTCTTTGCCAATTCTAGTGAGCCAAAAATCCATGCCCAGGACCAGCGACTGGTCCCAATGAGTCGTGGTCTCAACCAACGACTCGTTGATCGTCCCATAGGTCCCTGTCGGGCAGTTTTCCAAATTTTCTCCCAAGGCTATTTTTGTAACTTCCCACCATTTAAATTCCTAAAATACATTTATTTGGGTTATATTCAATGAATTTAAAGGGGTAATCAACAATATACTTAATTCCTCTCATTCCCGTAGAAGTAAGATCGTAGAATTTTCTCAGAAAAACATAGAGTAGAAGCAAGGGTTCAATGTCTCTTCTAAGATCTTCTCAAGGGTTTCCTTTAGGGTTTTCATCACCAGGTATGTGAGAATTTAGCAAGGGAATTTTCCTTCCTTTGTGCCCCATAAATCTATCTAAAATTTCCTATAAGTTTTAGGCCCTGAGTTATCGAATGTGAATAAATTTTCACTCAGATTTCGTCTATATCATGTGGAATACTATTCATGTTAATTGTAGTTATATTTCCACTATTTTGTGACTATTTTGATGTTTGTTCCTATAAATGGGTTCTAGTCCTAGCTTTGAATGTAGTAAATTAGAGTCTTGCATAATTGATTAGTTATTCATGTTGCTTGATTCTATCAGTATTGGGGTTCCCATGTTGTTAATATCCATTGATTATCTTAGTCAGTTCATGCTAGTCCAGTTTAAGTCAGAATACTAGCCTACTCAGTATTTTTAGAAACATCAGTTGATTAGTTTAACTATAGTCTTTTCTTGAAGTGTTAGTGGTGCCTCCCAGAAGTTAGTTATCAGAATTAGTTATTAGTTATTAGATAATAGTTTGTTCTTTAGATGGTAACGACGCTTTCATATAAGCAGCTCTGGCCGGTATTAGAACCAGTAATAGAATCTGGTCCGATAAGACACTCAGGGTACTTCCAGATAAGTATCCCTGACTTAGTCTTGGAGCCCAGTTTTGAGCTACCAACTTAGTAGTCAGACAAGGACAATCCAGTGGGAGTAGCACTTAACATCGAGCGTACCGGGGTTCCAACACACCCAGGTTCCCATATCTACAATGCCACCGTACATTATTTTATTAGCCTTATGGCCCCAGACTTGAGATCACCCAGTTCATGACTTTATACCCTAAAAAGGTATATTGGGTCCTATTGATGGGGCGTACACATCGAACTCCACATCTAGCTCACGTGGTTATATGTTGGTTTTAGACTCTCCCACTAGTCAGTACAGTTTTAGTTTAGCTCAGCTCAGTTCTGTTTATCTAACTCAGTATTTCAGATTCAGGACATTTCTATGTCCATCAACTAGGGTCATTATTGATCATATTAGTTATATATTCAGCTGTTCAATTTCCAGTATTTTAATTGGTCATTTTATGTCATTTCAGTTCAGCTATGTTTACTTCATGTTTTTATTATCTCTCACTTACTCAGTACATTCCAAGTACTGATGTATACCTTCTATGTTGTATCGTATCATGATATAGGTGTAGGTTCTTAGCCTCAACATCGTTAATTAATTTCTTCAAGTGATATCAGCNATGCATGGAAAATACTTATGCAAGAAGGACTTAACCCTCAACATCGTTAATTAATTTCTTCAAGTGATATCAGCAGCTGCGGTTGGTGGATCTTTATCTTTCGATGACGATATTTATTTTTAAATTATTTTCTTTTAGTTAGACTTTAGAGTTAGCTGACGGCTTGTCCCAACAACTCTTCATTAGTAGATGGCTTTTAGACATAGACTCAGACATTCATTATTGTTTGTTAGATGTATAAACTTTTATCAATTTAGCTTTCTTAAATTATTTTATTATTTAAAGTTTTCACATAGGTTTACTCAAATTATCAATGTTATGATAGATCATGGGTTGGTTTGGGGTTACTTGTGACTCCAAGAACCATGTATCATCCAGGGTATAGACTCGAGTCGAGACAAACTTGGTATCAGAGCACTATGTTTAGAGTATCCTAGGTTGTCTGAAAGTTACATCCAGTAGAGTCATTTTCATGGGTGTGAAGCGCGCCACACTTATGACAGGGAGGCTATGAGACATTATTAGGAAAACTCCCTTTTGTTCATACTCAATATCGTGCATTGAAGTTCAATTCTAGAAATGTTCTCCTAACTCGTGCTCTATTTCATTTTAGTGAAACTATGCCTCCAAGACGTGTAAATGGAAGAAGAGCTGGCAATGCTAACTGACCTGCCCCATCAGCTCCAACAGCCCCTCAGGACGACCAAGTGTCCTCAGTGGAATTCAGAGCGGCAATTCAGCTGCTGGCTCAGATAGTAACAAACTAGGTAAACCAGCAGGTTGTTCCGATAAACACAAATAGGTCCGCAGTAGCTGCCATTGTCTGGGACTTCACCCGGATGAACCCTCAAGCCTTTCATGGATCCAAGGTAGGAGAGGAACCACATGAGTTCTTGTATGAAGTACGGAAGATCATCCGGATTATGGGTGTTAGTTTCGCTGAGAGTGCTGTCCTAGCTACCAACCAGTTGAACGGGGCAGAACAGATCTGGTACAATTAGTGGAAACAAGGGAGACCAGCAGGGGTAGAACCGGTGGAGTGGGAAGAGTTCACCACAACATTCTTAGATATATTCTTTCCTTGGGAGTTAAGAGAGGCTAAGGTTACAGAATTCATGAATTTGAAGCAGGGCAACAGGATGGTGGAGGAATATGCATTGGAGTTCATACAGTTGTATAGATATGCTCCGAAAATGGTAGCCGAGCCAAGGGCTTGCATGCTTAAGTTCGTCAACGTAGTATCAAACCTGGTCCTTAAGGAGTGCAGGACTGCGATGCTCATAAAATACATTGACCTATCCAGCCTCATCATTCATGCCTAGCATATTGAGGCAGAAAAGTTGAAAGATATGGAGTAGGAGAATAAGCGGGCTAGAACTGGCCAATCAAATTATGGCCACCAGAGGTTTAGGGGTAGTATTCTCCCACAAAAGTAGCAGCAGCAGAGGACTCCAACACCCACTTTGGTCAGCACCCCTACTTTTTGGTCCCGCAAGGATCGGAAGGGTGGAGCATCTGGCTCTCAGTCCCAGAGTCACAGCGACAGCAACCGCTACCCAGCTTGCCCTAAGTGTGGCAAGAATCATCCAGGTGAATGACTCCAGGGTAAAAAGGGTTGCTTTGGGTGCGGACATCTAGGTCACCGGCTCAGGGAATGTCCTTCAGCAGGACGGGAAGATCATAGTCTACCACTTCAGCAGCTCCAGCTAGTCGAGCAGCTCAGTTGGCCAACACTTCAAGTATGGATGATGGTCACCGCCAAAAAATCTTTTATGCTTTGTCCTCTCGTCAAGATTAGGAGAGCTCACCTAATGTGGTCATGGGTATGTTACATCTCTTACACCTAGATGTGCATGCCCTACTAGATCCAGGAGCCACACTATTATTCGTGACTCCATATGTAGCTATTCCATTTGAAATCAATATAGAAGTCCTCTCAAAATCATTCTCAGTCTCTACCCCAGTTGGTGAGTCAGTTAGAGCCAGCCGGGTGTATAGAAACTACCAAATCTTAGTATTGAATAAGGTCTTTCCAGCTAATTTAGTAGAGTTAGGCATGGTCGATTTCGATCTCATTCTTGACATGGATTGGTTACACTCTGGTTATGCCTCAGTAGACTGCAGAACTAGAGTAATTAGATTTAAGTTTTTTAATGAGCCAGTTTTCGAGTAGATAGGGAATAGTTCAACACCTAAGGGTTGGTTTATTTCCTACCTTAAGGCAAGGAAGCTCATTACTAATGGGTGCATTTATCACCTAGTTCGAGGCAAAGATTCCAGCTCTAAGACCCCAATTATCCAGATAGTTCTAGTTGTCAGCGAGTTCCCTGACGTGTTCCCCTTAAGATCTTTCTAGAGTCCCTCACGAGCGGGAAATAGACTTCGGCATAGACCTTATTCTAGACACTAAGCCGATCTCCATTCCTCCTTACAGAATGGCTCCAGCTAAGCTTAAGAATTGGAAGGAGAAGCTAAAAGACCTTCTTGATAAGGGTTTCATCAGGCACAACATCTCTCCATGGGTTTTCTAGTAATATTCGTGCAAAAGAAAGACAGTATTCTCAGAATGTGTATTGATTACTGTCAACTGCACAAAGTCATAGTTAAGAACAGGTATCCCCTACCCAGGATTGACGACTTATTCAATCAGCTTCAGGGAGCTAGTTGCTTCTCTAAGGTAGATCTCAGGTTGGGATATCATCAGCTTAGAATAAGAGAATGTGACATACCGAAAATAGCCTTCAAAACTTAGTATGGTCACTATGAATTGATGGTTATGTCCTTTATTCTAAGTAATGCCCCTGCAGCTTTCATGGACCTGATGAACAAGGTTTTCAAGCAATATCTAGACATTTTCATCATTGTATTCATTGAAGACATTCTGGTGTATTCCAGAAACAGGGAGGAGCATGCTAACCATCTGAGGATAGTGTTGTAGATGCTCAGAGACCATTAGTTGTTCACTGAATTCAGCAAATGTGAATTCTGGTTAAAGCCTGCGACTTTCCTTGGTCACGTGGTCTCGGGTGAGGGTATTTAGGTAGATCCTCAAAAGATAGCAGTGGTGAAAGACTGTCCATGACCTACTTCCCCAACTGATATCAAAAGTTTCTTTTGTCTAGCCGGTTATTACCAACGGTTTGTAGAAGGATTTTCCGCTATTGCATTTCCTTTGTCTAAGTTGACTCAGAAAAAGGTGAAGTTTCAGTGGTTAGATGCATGTGAGAAGAGTTTCCAGGAGTTGAAGACTCGACTCACTACCACTCCAGTTTTAACCTTACCAAAAGGAATAGATGGGTTTGTAGTATATTGTGATGCTTCCAGAATTGAACTCGGTTGTGTTCTGATACAGCGGGGTAAGGTGATAGCGTACGCCTACAGACAGCTCAAGGTTCATGAAAAGACCTATTGGAACCATGACCTTGAGTTGGCAGCAGTGGTGTATGTGTTGAAAATATGGAGGCATTACCTTTATGGGGATCATGTGGACGTTTTCACCGATCACAAGAGCCTTCTGTATGTATTCAGTCCGAATGACTTGAATCTCCATCAAAGAAGGTGGTTGGAGCTACTAAAGGATTATGACATATGTGTGCTATACCACCTGAGTAAGGCCAATGTAGTGTCTGATGCCCTAAGCAGAATGTCCATGTGGAGTGTGGCTCATGTTGAAGAGAGCAGAAAAGAAATGGAAAAAAGGATATTCACATGTTAGCTCGATTGGGAGTTTAGTTGGTCGATTCAGCCGAGGGCGGAGTAGTAGTGCAAAGTTGGTCAGATTCCTTATTAGTTGTTGAAGTTAAGTCAAGGAAGGATGAAGATCCCTTACTACTTAAGCTAAAAGAAACAGTTCTCAGAAAAGAAGTGGAGGCTTTCTCCAAAGGGGGAGATGGTGTGCTTCGTTACCAGGGTAGATTATGAGTATCAGATGTAGGTGACTTGAGACAATAGATACTGGCAGAAGCGCACAGCCCARATATKCTATCCACCCAGGTGCCACTAAGATGTACCGTGATCTACGGGATATTTGCTGGTGGAACGGCATGAAAAGAGACATTGCAGAATTTGTGCCTAAGTGCCCGAACTGCCAACAGGTTAAGGTGGAACACCAGAGACCTGGAGGTACGACTCAGGATATCAGCATACCCACATGGAAGTTGGAAAAAGTGAATATTGACTTTATTATAGGTCTACCTCATACTCACCGACAACATGATTCAATTTGGGTAATAGTGGATCGGATGACCAAGTCAGCACATTTCCTCCTAGTTAAAACTACAAACTCAGTTGAGGATTATGCGAAGCTATATATCCAGGAGTTATTCAGACTGCATGGAGTGCCTTTTTCTATTATTTTATATAGAGTTACCTAGTTTACCTCGCATTTCTGGAAGTCATTTAAAAAAGGACTCAGTAACCAAGGTCAAACTCAACACATCTTTTCACCCTCAGATAGATGGTCAAGCTAAGTTAACTATTCAAACCTTAAAAGATATGCTGAGAGCTTGTGTGATCAATTTCAAGTGCAGTTGGGATGATCAGTTGCCTCTCATCCAGTTTGCATACAACAACAACTACCACTCTAGTATTCAGATGACCACGTTTAAGGCATTATATGGTAGGAGGTGTAGATCTCCTATAGGGTGGTTTGAGGTTGGTGAAGCTACCTTGATAGGGCCAAACTCAGTTGATAAAGGTATGCAGAAGGTTCAACTTATTAGCAAAAGGTTGAAAATAGCGCAGACCCGACAGAAATCCTGTGCTAATGTGAGGAGAAGAGTGTTCGAATTCACTGTAGATGATTGGGTTTACCTAAAAATTTCACCCATGAATGATCTGGTTTGTAAAGAAAGGGAAACTCAATCTGAGATATATGGGACCCTACATGATTTTGAGGGGAATTGGTAGTGTGGCATATGAGTTAGAATTATCTTTAGAGTTAGAATTTGTGCACCCAGTCTTTCATGTGTCATTATTGCTGAAGTGCATCGGTGATCCAACTTCACTTGTGCCACTAGACAGTGGGAAGTAAAGGATAGTCTCTCTTATGAAGAGGTCCCACTTCGATGAAAGTCTAGTGGAGGAACCAGCTTGTTGAGGGAGCCACATGGGAGGCAGAAGCAGACATGATGACTAAATACCCTCATTTATTCCCTTCTAGTTCAGTTCCAGCATCAGGTACTAAATTCCTCTTCAATACTTTGTTTAGTTTCGTACCCACAACTCTATTTAGATTTTTAATGTACATCCTACTTGCATCAACCCTGTTAGCATGGTTAAATAAGTTTGGAGTCAGTCATTCCTCCAAGAATTAGTTCATAGTCTCAGTCTGGGAATTGTAGCTCTTTTCCCAGTTTTCCAGCAGTTTTAGCCTTCATTCAAGGATGAATTATCCCAAGGGTGAGATGTTGTAACACCCAGAAACTTCCTAGACTAAACTCAGACCTTGAAAAAAAACCCCAGAAGAAACCAGAAATTTTTTCCTCAAAATGACTGAGACAACGAGTCGTGGTCAGCTCCAACAACCCGTTGTCGTTTCATCCCCAACTCATAACCCAGTTGATGCCTTTTCCAGGAACCCATGAGTCAACCAACAAGTCGTTGTGTGATAC
>JACEIK010001373.1:36362-51498 GCA_018107945.1 Datura stramonium
CTATCGTTCAAAGTAGAACAAAGAGGGTATAACCCAAAGAGAATCTACAAACATCTCCACAAGCCACAAGCTGCTACTAACATATTGAATCAAATTTAGTTACAGTTAAGAGAAAGAACCCCTTTATATGAAATTCTAGAAGGGGCTGGTCAAAGACTCAATTAAAAAAAATTATATTCCCTAAGGACATAGAAGGTTACCCATAATTAGGCCAATGTAGTCAACATAGATTAAAACAAAACATTAATTGGCATAGAAAAGCTGCCACACACAAAGTCCTAGGAAGTCAACATAGCATAAAACAACTCTTGAATATAATTCTAGAAACTAATTTAATAAATGCTGCAGTATTTTCTCCATTTAGGGGCTGATTTGGGCTCCATTCCATCTCTTATTGGACTTTAATTTGGGCCTCCAGACAAATGTAAGACTTGGACAAAATATCTTCATTGGGCTTGATATCTTCTTCCATCACAAGACACTTTTTAATAGCAAATTTCAGCCCATTTGAGTATGTTTTGAAATTCCCTATTCGATGGAACTTCAAATCTTTATCCATGTATATTAATTACATTGAGTTGTAACGGATGCTATCATTCTCCCCTTCTTAAAGAGGATTTGTCCTCAAATCTTGACATCGACTATATTTGCATCCTTCATTGGATTTGAGCCTCTTTGGTAGCTATCATTCTCCCTCACTTGAAGAAGAATTGTCCTCAAAGCTTGATCAATACCTTCAACCAACATGATAATCTAAATTAGTAGGAGGTAAACAAAGGAGGTAGAGAAAACATTTGGTAAAAATAACACCAGGTAGTGACCATGCAGCCACTTAACCCATTTAGTTCTTTTATGCACAAACACCCTATTAAATATACAAGCACTACATCATATAAAAAAACAATATAATTACCCACACAAGCATAAAAAACACAGTTCATAAGCTCTTTAAATAATAGAGGGTCATTAGCTAGACCAAAAGCCTATGAATACCAAATAAATATACCATATTTTCTCTTGGTAAATAACTTAACCTCACCATTGGATATATCATAGTCAATATATGGATCAAAAAAAATTCTTTTGAGAAGTGTCTTGGATTGAACCTGTAAAAAAAGGTCTTCAGAACAAGATAAAGATACTATGAAGTTAGAAACCTGTGAGCACTTCTTCTTCTCTACACTTGAGCTATTACATTCATCATTTAGCTCAACATTCTCAACATCTATGGCTTCAAATGTTTCATGTGTCTCATTTCCTTCATTGGCAACTTCTTCAGTGATTTTCTCAAACCATAATAGATTAGAGAATACTTTAAAGTCTTCTCCAATCTCTTCCCACAATGAGTTATTACACACTTTAAAATCCTAGCCTATGCTAGTTTCTTCTTCAAATGAGGTATTATCATCCTCTTCAAAAGGTTCTTCCTCAAATTTCCGCATGGATTGAGAAGTGATACTAAAACAAAAAAGATTTAACAAATTGGAATATGAACAATATTCATTCTCTCTCAAATTTCCTTGGACTTATTCACTCAAGTTATGTTGCACCTCTCTTTCATCACATTGTGATAGAATTCTCACATGAGAAGAATAATTAAAAAGGGAAGGATTGCTCCCTATTTGAGTTATATCTTCACTTAAAACTTTGCCTCATGAATTTGTGGAGCAAGTTCTATTTCATTTGAAACAAATAGATCGTCAATACGGTCATACCACATGATACAATCAAGGTCAAACTTGTCTTCAACTTGCAATTGTTTCCATGAATCATTGGTTTTTACACTTTTCAAATCTTCTTTAAAACTAAATTTTCTTACTTCATGCAATTGTTGTTTCAACTCTTCATTGATTTCTTCTTTATTGGCCTACACATTTGGAACACAAACACTAGAAAAAGAATGAGTTAATTGGTTAGAGCTTGAACAAGACTCTCTCACACTTATGCACTCTATTCTTTTAATCTCTTCTTTTTTCATCACTGAAATGAATGGTTCACTCTCTATTTTACCTCTCAAACTTACATCACTCAATTTTGTCCGCTCATTCTTACTTTTTGACAACTCACTTTTTTCAGTCATCACTTACTCACCTTTTTCATCTTGTGAGTTGTCAAGTTGCTCACCCTTACTGCTCTCATTCTTTTTTCTCTCATCCTTACTTTTATTTGGTGTGGAGAAGTTTGTTAATGCACTAGCTCCCATGTACTTTCCAAGAATGGCTCTTTTATCTCTTGGAGGACTTCTAAGGTCAACTCTAATTTTAGGCTTCTCAAAGCTGTTGTTGTTTCCTCTTTTGCATTCCTTTTCCTTTTAAACCACCTCCATTGATCTTCTTACCCTTAATTGATCTTCTTGAATCTCCATAGGTGCCAAAGAAACAAGGGCAGTCTTTTTTCCATCATCTTTCACCAAGGAATACCTATTCTTTTCTGGATCACATGAAAGCTTTTTTTTATAGAGATACGCCTTCTCAATAAGACATGACATGTGAATAAGGGAACCACATCACACCAAACCTCATCCTTGTATCTTCCAAGAGTAAATCATACTAGCACTCTCTTGTCCACCTTCACTCCTTTGAAGGTGTAGCGTGAAGCATGCTTAACACAAGATAAACCCACCTTTTTAAAAAAGTAAGCATTGACTAAGTTGTGACAAATATTTTTATCAATTTTTAGTTGCACACATATTAGACGATACTTCCATTCTAGTTTGAAAAACCTTGTTAACTCTAGTAAGCTCTTGGCCTTTTCTAGGACTCCTCCCTAAACTATATCTTATTAGAGTAAATTTAATAGGACTCACACTCCCAACTCCAATATAAGCACATTCATCACCATAACTAATCTCATCATAATTAGAAGATTCATCACTACAATATTCATCACAAAGGTTATGAGTTTTATTCAAATCACAAATCTTATGTGATTCATCATAAGTTTTGCTAGTATTTGAGTCATCATAGCCACCACTCTCATCATAAGAATTATAGTGCATGCCCCTTCCATCATTCTATGCATCTAATTCCCAATCATCCCCCTGTAATCATCCATTCCTTTGTTCCAATTGCTTTCAAAATCTACAAAAGACATGCTAAAACAAGAGATTGTTATAGTAAAGTTGTCTCACATGCACTCCCTCACAAGTATCTTGTAATGCTGTTAATACTTGTATATCACACAATTAGGCTTTTACTCTCACCACTCTTGCCTTTTACCACTCAAAGAATGCTCCTCAAAGTTCAATGAACCAACAACTCAATCACTTTTAAAGCAAGTTCCAATGTTTGGTTCAAGAATGGAGCTTATGTCAAATAAAGAAAAGAATAGTAAAACTATAATGAACTGGAAACAAAGAAGCACAATGAAAATAAAGAGAAAAACACAAAAAAATTTCACACGAAATAAAAAAATATGCACAAATCCCTAGACTATACTAAGCATGAACAAATACTTAAAGTATCTAGCAAGAGAATAATAGGAAACTAAACATAGTGTATAAACACTTTCAGGAACACCAAGAACATATTCAATGAGCTTTTTGAATCCGAGAAGCTACAATGATCTTTACAATCCTAAAGTGACTTTTGAGTTTCTTGTTAACAAAAATTCAAAGAACCTTCAAGTAAAATGAGATTTTCAAGAGATTGATCAGATTTATAACAAATCAATATCACCAAATCACAAGTTAAAGTATAGAATAATCCATGAACAAGTGAAGAACACCAGAAGTGAATGTTCACGTCACTATTCACTTGAGGCAATATTTTTTGTTAACTTTTTTTTCTTTTCGTTTTTCAGATTTTTTTTGTAGTTTTCTTTGTTTCAAATCAGCAGATCAGGTGAGCATAAGTATGCCCAACCATCCAAAGCTCTTATACCACTTGATAACGACATAGAGAGTGGAAGACTCTAAAAATTAGAAGATTAGAAAGGGGAAAGAAATTGATTCTTGAAAAGAGAAGAAACAAGAAATAGTGAATAAATTAAGAAGAAGAAGAAGAAGAAGAAGAAGAAGAAGAAGGAGAAGGAGAAGGAGAAGGAGGAGGAGGAGGAGGATAAGGGAGAAGGAGAAGGAGAAGGAGAAGGAGAAGAAGAAGAAAGGGGGGGAGAGAACTCAAACAAGGAATCTTACCATTGAAGAACTCCAAGTTATGGTTCAAAGTAGAACAAAAAGGGCATAACTAAAATAGAACATACGAAGGTCTCCACAAGCCATAAGTTTTCTATTAATATATTAAATCAAACTTAGTTACAATAAAGAGAAATAACCCCTTTATATAGAATCCTAGAAGGGGTTGGTCAAAGACTCAATTAAAAGAAATTATATTCACTAGAGACATAGAAGGCTACCCATACTTTAACCAATGTAGCCAATACAGATTTAAAAAAATATAAATGGCATAAAAAGCTGCCACACACAACGTCTTAGGAAGAAAACGCAGAATAAAACAACTCTTAAGTATAATTCTAGAAACTAGTTTAACAAATGCTATATTATTTTCTCCATATGGGGGATGATTTGGGCTCCATTCTATTTAGGGGCTGATTTGGGCCCCATTCTATCTTCTCTTGAACTTTAATTTAGGTCTCCAAATAGATGTAAGATTTGGACAAAATATCTTCATTGGGCTTGAGATCTACTTCCATCACATGACTCTTTTTAATAGAAAATGGCAGCCTATTTGAGTGTGTCTTGAAATTCCTTATTCAATTGAACTTTCAAATCATTATCCATGTCTATTAATGACATTGAGCTACCATAGATTTTATCACTGTCACGGGTTGGCATGTATATATGGAATACCGGAAGTTGAACACGTGGGCACTCAAAGATCACTTTCTAATACTGTTTATGGGTCAGATGCTGGACAGGTTGGTAGGAAGAGGGTGGTATTGCTTCCTAGATGGTTATTATGGATATAACCCAATATTCTTTGCACTAGAGGATCAGGAGAAGACCACTTTTACTTATCCTTATTGGACATTTAGTTTTCGACGCATGCCATTCATATTATGCAATGCACCTGCAACTTTCTAGAGGTGTATGATGTAAATATTTTCTGATATGGTGGAAGACTCCTTGGATGTTTTTATTGATGACTTATCAGTCGTCGGTGACACTTTCAAAGACTTCTTGGCCATTATTGGAAAGGCCTTAAAGCAATGTGAGGAAGCAAATCTTGTGTTGGATTGGGAGAAGTGCCTTTTCATGTTGAAAGAAGGCATTGTTCTAGGCCACAAGATATCAAAAAAGGGCTTAGAAGCGTAGAGCAAAGATTGAGGTGATTGAGAAGTTGCCTCCACCAATCTCAGTGAACGGAGTGAGAAGCTTTTTAGGTCACACAGGGTTCTTCCGAAGATTCATAAGGGACTTCTCAAAAATAGCAAACCCATTGTGTAAGCTGCTAGAGATAGAGACCAAATTTGTATTTGATGAAGAATTCCTGAAAGCTTTTGAAAACCTGAAAGCAAGGTTAATGGCTGCCCCGATAATTATTGTACCAGATTGGTCACAACCATTTGAAGTGATGTGTAATTCTAGTGGGGTGCACTAGGAGCTGCATTGGGGCAGAAGAGAGGAAATATTTTCCACCCCATTTATTATTCTATTAAAGAATTGAATGGGGCACAACAAAACTATACGGTGATTAAGCAGGAGTTGCTGGCAGTAGTGTATGCCTTTGAAAAATTTAGGGCATACCTGCTTGGCACCATATTTGTTGTGCACCAAATAGCTCGCTAAGTCTAAAACTAAAGAAAATAAGAAAAAGAGACATCAGCTAAAACTATAGTCCTCAGTTCATGATGACTCACCAAAATTGGGGTGGTACTAGACTAAAGCGGGAACGAGCTAATGTCGAGACTAAGACTGATCACCCGAACCTATGTCATGAGATGATATAACATAGAGTATGCAATCCGTACTTTGAATGTAATGAGTATGTAGAGAAAGAAAAACAACATCGTAAAATAGTAAATTCAGAGTCGCATGAGAGCAGGGCACAGGCTAAATCATAATCGTACAATAGTCATAAACATGAGTTATTCATCATAAGCTGAAGTGTAATGATCTAAGGTTTAGAAAAAGAATTCATATAGTTTACCATACTTGAAATCATAAGTGAAAACTCATAATTTGATCAATGGGTCAAATATGCTATAAAGTATAGTATCATAAGGCATGAACATGAGTAACTTAAAACATGAGGAATAATGGTAGAATTCATCTTAACCGAAACCATCATGATAGATCTTATGTGATGCTCCAATTATCTCGCTCAAGTGGGCAGAGTCGTGTTAAACCTTGCAAGAGCGAAGAACGATAGGGCGTGATATCACTTGTAAGCCCCGTCAGGCTGGGGCAACACTATCTGGCGAGGCCCCATACATGAATATACATACCTATGGTGAGACATAGTTATGATGTTCATGGTTTGATCAACCCCTAACCTACTCGATGCTAGACACTACTCCTAAAAACATGCACATGGTCATAATCATCATCGTCAAAACATACTTGATCTTGCATGGGCTCGTCTAATTCATGAAATCATAATCATACTTAACATACGTTAAATACTCATGAGAATAATTCCATTGGGTTGTCCATGATATATCGTGAGGGTCATGAAAAACCACACATACTTGAATAATTAGTCATAATTGAAACATAGGCTCATAAATTTGAAATTTATAAAATCATGCATAATTCGGCAGAATCACCATAAAATTGAAAATATAGATCCATGAAAGATTCTAGTAGAAAATAAGTAATCATAATCATAAATAATTAATTTAATCATTAGATACTTGAGTTCATAAGAGATCGTACAAGATTTCATGAGAATTGGGTCTAACCCTAGAATTTCAACATATCATGCTTGGAAACTTGAAATCATGAGATAGGAATGAAATTATACATGAGGGTGGAAGAATTTCTCCAATTCATAACCCTACAGCTTGACTTGAAGACGAAAGAGATTGAAGGAATTTGATGAAGAACCCTAACCTTGGCTCGAGAGGATGTGATCTTCCAATTGAGGTATTGGGAGTAGAATGAGGGTTTAGTCTAAATAATACACTAAAATGCTCCCCTTAGAAAACCTAAAATGACCTCATTTAGGAGTTAAAAGCTTAGAAAGTTATGAAAATACCCCTGAGACTTCGCATTTAAAACTGTCTCGTCTAGTACTATGGCTCGTAGGACCTTGCCATGAATTGTACTAAGTCTTGTGGTTTCAGGTCCTGCATTTGATTATTTTATAACCTTCCTGACATAGCAATCTACAACGGTCCGTACCACACTACTACGAACAGTACTAAGTCTTGGGTTCCTCATCTCATCTCAGATCATTACTCTGATTCTCTTCCTACAACCCTCTAATACAACTTGTACTGTCCAAGTAAGACTCATGAAAACCAGTTGTACTTACCTCACCAAGGACTTGACAGTTGTCGATCCTCTGACCACGAGTCCTGGCACTAGTCGTACCAAGCACCTACGACTCATATTGAGACCCGTCTTGAGGCAATTTTCCAGTTTCTCTGCATAACCAATTTCCAACACTCGAGTCTAGTCTTACAAACTTTTGGGGTGTTACATTATATCGCCTTGGGAACATTCATTCTCGAATGGAGACTAAATAAGCTAGAAAAATAGGGAAAGAGCTACAATTCCGAAACTGAAGCTGTAGACTAAAAACCTGACGGAGTGACTGACTCCGAACTGAGATACATGACAAAACTGAATTCATGAATCATATATGCATACTATAACATGAAAGGAACTTAAAGACATGGACTTGATATGAAACTAAATAGAGTACTAAGGATAAAAATGGTACCTCATGCTTGAATTGAGCTGGAAGAAAAAAGATACGGGTATCTAGCCATCATACCTGCTTCGGCTTCCCGCGTAGCACCCTCAACAAGCTGATTTCTCCACAAAACCCTTACTAAATGGTACCTCCTTGTTCCTAAACATTCAAACCTGACAATCAACAATCTCGATCGGAACCTCCTCATAGGTAATCTATCCTCACACCACTGCTCTCTACCGGAACAACTAAAGTTGGGATGCCAATGAACTTTTTCAAGAAAGAAACATGGGAAACTGGATGCACTGAAGCTGACTCTGCTGATAGCTCCAACTCATATGCCACCTTGAAAACTCGATTCAAAATCCTATATGGACCAACATATCGGGGACTAAGCTTCCATTTTGTATTGAACCTCATAATTCCCTTCATGGGAGACACCTTCAGCAACACCCAATCATCAACCTAAAACTCAAGCTTTCTCCTCCTAACATCAGCATAAGATTTCTGGTGAACCTAAACTATTTTATCCTTCCCCTAATATGTTGAACTCTGTCTACAACCTCATGAACTGAATCTGGCTGTAATACCCAGAAGGTACCTAAGACTAGTCTCGGGATTTGAAATGGGATCTGTAGAATGTCACGATCCGAGTCTACACCCTAGCCGAGACATGGTACTTGGTGCCACAAGTGACCTAAGTTAACTCATGGTCTATCATTACACTGTGAACTAATTAAGCATAAGCAGAAGCTTTAAATAAATAAAACCATCTAAGAAAACAGATTTGACAAGAGTCAATGCATCTGAAAGAAAACAATGCTAAATATCTATGTCAATGTCTGAAAGCCAACAACTAAAGGATGAGTTGCTAGGAAAGCCCTCAGCTAACTCTAAAATCTGACTAAAAAGAACTAACTAAAAATAAATATCATCCTCGAAAGATGAGGACGCACCGAATGCTACTGCTGGTATTGTCTGAGGGAACTACTGACAATGCTGGTGCTGAGAACTTGCACCTGTATCATGATATGATACAACATGGAAGACATGGGTCAGTACTTTGAATGTGCTGAGTAAGTGAGAGATATAATAAACATGAAAGAACAAGTACTAAACTGAAATGATATGAAATGACCAATTGAAATACTGAAAACTGATATAGTCAATAATGACCCTGGCTGATGGTCATAGACATGTCCTGGATCTAAGATATTGAACTGAGCTAAACTAAATTGAGTTGAACTGAACTAAGACTATACTAACTAGTGGGAGAGTCTATAATCGACATATAACCACGTGATCTAAACATGGAGTTCGATGTATATGCTCTAACGATAGGACCCAATATACCTTGCCATGGTATAAAGGCATAAACTGTGAAATCATTGTTTGCACCCATTTGGGCTAAATAACCTATGGTGGCAATGTAGTTATGGGAACCTGGATGCGCTAGAACCCTAGGCCTCTCAGTGCTAGGTCCTACTCCCACTAGATAGTCCTAATATGACTACTAAGCTGTAGCTCAAAGCTGGGGCCCAAGACTAAGTCAAGGATACTTATCTGGAAGTACCTTGAGAGTCTTAATGGAATGGATAACTGTAACTGGTATTCTAAGATTGGTTAAAGTTTCTTATCTAGAAGTGACACAATCATCTATAGAACTAACTGATAACTGATAACTGGGAGACACTACTGACACCTCAAGAATTGATCATAGTCAAACTGATTAGCTAACATTACTGAAATATACTAAAGATATTAACAACATGACCAAAATTAGGCTAGTATGCAACTGACTCAGAATTTCATCTTCTAGTAATAACATGGAATTTCCAACAATGATAGAGTCAAGAAACATTACGTCTATACAATTATGCAGGACCCTAGTTAATACACCTATCGAATTAGGGCTAAAGTCACTTTTCAGGAAAACAAGTATCAACATGATCACTAGATAGTGGAAATATAGGAACAAATAATATGAACAACATTTCAAATGATTTAATCGGAACATGACTGAAAAATTCCTCAAATTTGAAAGTCTTAAGGCTTAGAACTAATAAAAAAAATTTAGATGGATTTTGGGGCACAAGGGAAGGACAACTCCCTTGCTAAATTCTCACATACCTGGTCTAGAAATCTCGAAGAAAACCCTTGGAAAATTGAGAAGAAAAATCAAATTCCCTAGTTTTGCCTTGAGGAGTCTGTTTGAGAGTTCTTCATACTGAGTCTGAGTGTTGAGAGAAGGAATTAGAGGAATAAATCGATCACTCCTTTAATTCTCTCTTGAACGTGCCAAAACGACATACTTTAGAGTCTAGAAGTTTAGGAAATTATGGAAAAGTCCTTAAAAATTTCGTAAAAAAATCACACTTCCAGTCCCAATAAGGGAATGGACGATTTGTTGTTACTGACCATGACTCGTAGCCTATCTCATCGCCAGCATTGGAGATTTCTCATCATGGGTCACCACGAGGGACACAATGAGTCATGGTGTACCCGAAGACTAGTGGTGACTAGTCATTGGGAACACTGCCAACTTTTCAACATCCAAGGAAAGACCTTGACCATAGCCAACCTAGCGACTCATATGGTTGACCACGACTCCTAGCTTCACCCGTGGTTAGCCCTAAAATTAAAAATTCAACCAAGCTTATCCTCCTCCCAACAAGTCACCTAACGATTTGTGGTGCTCCTTATGGGTCACTGGATGACTCGTCTTGTGACCTGGTGCAGGAAATCCTGTTTTCTCCGTTTCTACACTTGGGTCTAATAATAGGGCTTTTAGGGTATTACACAGAAAATGTTTGAAAAATGACTTAGAATGACTCGTGGGAAGGATTAACAAGTTGTGGTATCACTCGTGCTTAGAATTTTCAGTAGGAGGCCCAATAGTAATGAGTCAAGATATGACTCATTTGATCATGTCATGAGTCGTAGGATGAACCATAATATGAGGAATGAGTTACCTTGGTTAGAAGGTACGAGTCATTATATGACCCATTGTAGGAAATCATGGGTCAATGTATGATTCATTAGAAGGATAGAGGATTTGAATGAGTGAACTACGAGAGCAAGCCACGAGTCATAGGTTTATGGTACGACTCATGGTCAGTAGTCGTAAGGGATATTTTGTGTATCAGGTTTGAAGGGGACGAGTCAGGGTACAACTTGTAGTGTGAAACAACAAGTCATCGCCTGCACCCGTGAGGAGGAACTAAGGATCTTGGAAGCAGTGACCACAAGTGGACCTAACGACACATACGTTGGTGGTACTAGTCATATTCTGACCCATGGAAAACTTCAAAAAGTCAAGCAAAACAGTGATGGCTATGGATGGTAACCACGAATCGTGGTATAGAGGTACGACTTGTGGTGTGATTCGTGATATCTAGCAGAGTAAGATTTTCTGCGATTTAAGTAAGGGTATTTTCATAATTCCTAAGCTCTTAAGCCCTAAATTACGTCATTTTTAAGCTCTATTAGGAGGTTTTAAAGAGGGTTTAGCATATTCTAACCCATTTGCTTCCTATCCATGAAAGTTTAGAGGATCCCATAGGAGATCAAGCTTAGAATCGTTTGAGTTCTTCCCCAAATTCCTTGGGATTTCAAGGAAGGGTGTAAATTCAACTTACCCTGGTATGTGAGGCCATGAATGAGGATTTCTTCCACCCTCATGCCCATAATTCTCCTTAGTTTCATGAAGCAAGTCTTAATTCAAATTATGATTTTAAAAGTGATTTCAATCTAATTTCATAGATTTTTACAAATTATTTATGGGTTGATTCCCTTTGTATTTTAAAGTATGTTTGATGATTAGTGGGAAAATCTTATGCATGTTTTTAATTACAAATTCATAAGTTTAAGTTTTGGAGGATTTTTCCCAATTATGCAAGTTTATGAAAAAGTATAGTTTATGATTGAAGATTTCAAGTATGATGAAATATTTAGTATGTATGAATGTTTACAAATTACCCATGAATATATTTATGGTTTTACTTATGATGTCTATTTCATACAAGCATGATGTCAAGATTTGGGCAAGCCTACTCAAGTAAGCATGATTTCATTATTTAGCCAAGTATAATAAGTTCAGTTATCTCAAATTTTGGAGTCAAGACTCCCCATATATTAAGATTTAAGTTATGTTTAATATATTATTNTGAGCATTATATATATTTTTGGAGTAGTGTCTAGCACAGAGTAGGCTAGTGGTTCCAAGGTTCCCCAGTCTCATAAACTATGCGTCAATGTAGGTATACTTTGGGGCCTCTCAAGAGAGCATTTCCCCGTCCCAAGGGCCCACCGTGATATCACACCTTATTTAATCCTTTGCCCTGGCAAGGCTTAGGATGGCCTTCCTCCATGTGGGCAAGACGTGGGATCATCATGCGCTCATACATGGTGGTTTTCGGTTAAGATGAGTCTCCCATTGTTCCTCATTATTTTAGTAATGCATATACTATAAGATATGATATCATTTTTTAAGTAGGTTTGATCCAATGATCAGTTTACAAGCTTTTACCTATGATTTCGGATATGGAAAGCCATATGCATTTATTTCAGTTTATGTCTATTTATGTTTTTTCAAATATTAGCATGCATCCTTTACTCTCAGAATCTTATGATGTTATAATATATGATATGCATGATTTCAGTTTTTACTTACTTAGCATTTTTTACTTACCTTGCATACTCAGTACATTCCAAGTACTGACCGCATATCCTATGTTGTATCATTTCATGATACAGGTTTAGATGTTCAAACTCAGTCTCGCTATTAGCCAGTCTTCCAAGATTGTCCGGTTCTCCAGTTGGTGAATCCTCATCCTTTGAGGACCTTTAGTTAGTTGAGTTATATTATTTTAGTTTTAGATTTCTAATGAGTTAGCTGGGGTGTTGTCCCATCAGCTCGTCAGTATGATAGAGGCTTTTCAGAATACACTTGTATATTCAGCTTCCGATTCTGTGTTGTGATATTTCCGTTGGATAAATATTTGTTATTTAGATTTCCTCCATTTCAAATTTCAATTATCAATTTTATTAAAATGAACTTTAGTTTTCATGTTCATTTCATGGGTCAACTTGGGGCCATTTATGGTTCTAGGTTCCGTGTCTCGATCCGGGCCTATGTTCGGGTCGTGAAAAACTTGGTATCAGAGCAAAGGTTCAGTCTATCCTAGGGTGTCGGAAAGCCGCATTAAGTAGATTCTTTTTCATGGATGTGAAGCACGACACACTTATGATGAAGAGGCTACGAAATGTTTTAGGAAACTTTCCTTCTTTCATGATTGTATCTCATCTATGACTTCGACTCTCTCGATTCCTCTGACTCTAGCTTTACGCATTTTCATAATCATGCCTCCACGTTATTTGAATGGAAGAAGGAACGGAAACGGGAATGGCCATGAGGATGGCAATGGAGATGGGGACCAACAGGTCCCACCAGCCCCAATGCATCATACTGAGTTTAGGGCAGCCATTCAAAAATTGACACTGACATTGACCACTTAAGTCAATCACAGGTAGTGGCTCACGTTTCCCAAAATGGGAACGTGTTGTCGCCCAAGCGCACACAAGTGCACGTGGTCGTACAAGTAATACAGTGGCTCTTTCAAGCCGGATATCAAACCCACAAGGACTACGAATTAGTGATTTTTCTATTTCAGTATTCACAATTATTCTACACAAGTGTGTAAGTAACCCAATAAGTTATGAGTTTTATAAATATAAATCTAGAAAGTAGCAATCAATAAAACAAAGAACGTTAATTAAGTCAATAAGCAAGAATGTTCTAAGGTTAAAGCATGAGACGCAATCATGTACAACTTATATTTTTCTTCAATTACGTTCTCTATTAGGTTGCTAGTTATGAGAAATTAAACTCTGACTATGGTCTTTCGAACCTCTAGCTAGTTGCCTAATTCTGAACTTTGCAACTACATGTACTAAATTTTGATGCAATAACTCATCTTAATCCTAGAAGCATTTGGTTCCTTTGTTAACCGAATGTGGCGTTGCAGGTATATTCCTATCCCACACGTGAATTCTATCTTTAATTTATAGAAAAGATAAGAACACATTCCCCTATTCCTCATTCTACCCTGATAATTCTCCTTTTAGAGTCAAATGAACTTTATGAATTTATGTTAATGTTGGACAAACACTAAAATACAAAGAGCAGGAATAGAAGAACAACCATTCATGATAGAAGAACATCAAGCTGAAACTAAAATGAATCATACAATCATGCAAAAAGCCTCAACCTCAGAATGAGGTGAATTAGCCACTTATTCTTAGATTAAACATCTCGAAACAAGTTTTTAGCAGAAGAACAATTGAACTTTTAAAAAAAGAGAAGAGAAAGAACCCTAGAGTTTTCTTTAGCTCAACTGCCATTTCCCACGTTCTTGCTAATATTTCCGATAATGAAAATAAAAAATCTAAATGTTCTATTTATAAAAGCAAAAAAATACACAGTGAAAACTAGCTTCGTGATACGGAGCTCATCGCGAAGGAACTGCTCTGTGACACGGAGCTGTCGCAGATAGCTACTATAATTGAGGGAGTTCTGGTAAACCAAGCTCCGTGTCATGGAGCTTAGCCCGCCAAATGTGCTCCGTGAGATGGACCCAACACGGACCTGCAATGGAAACCTCCACTGACTTAAAAAACCTTAACGTGTCACGGAGACCATCGTGCTAAACCTCCTTCGTGGCACGTTGATATCACGGAGGCTCATTATTGCCTTCCCATTTCAAACTTTTCTACCAAGTGCACGTGGCACATTTATGAACGCGAACAATCTCCAACGAGTTACGGGATTAATTTCCAAGATCAATTTTAAGCTCTCTTAACTTCCTGCACTTCATCTCCGAGCGTCCATCCGCAACATCAAGCTGAAATTATTATATTTTCTACCTGCAAATAGTCTTATCACATTTATTAGTCCACAAACATAATTCATTCAAAACATGCATGAAGACATCGGTATTATCCTCAACTAGGCTCCAGTATGGGTGAAAATATGGCATTGGGTCATATAAGTACGCCTAAGATCAGAACGCGGCAGCGGCTAATGTTCGGGATTTTCTCAAGATGAATTCCCTTGAGTTCCTTAGGTCGAGAGTGGAGGAGGACCCACACGAGTTCATAGAGGAGATCTTGAAGATCACCCAGATTATGGGGATGATGGAGGAGGAGTGTGCGGACTTAGGCCTCATTTGTTTTTATTAAGATTTAGATGTTTGAATCTGAATGCACATCTGAATGATTAAGATGTTGTCTTTAGATTTGAACACTGAATGATTAAG
>JACEIK010001373.1:55046-67680 GCA_018107945.1 Datura stramonium
CTCCTCCTTGCCGACGTTCGCGTTTTAATTCCGATTCCAAGCCTCTACTTCACCAACTCATGGATTAGTTCCTCAAAATCATCGAAACCTACAAAACAAATACTAATCATGTTGGTTAGCACATATCTTCATATTTATATAAAACTACATGAAAATGTATAAAATAACTGAGATAAACAAAACTAATTTAAGTTATAAAGCGTCACTCGGGCATGCTATTCTGCCCGAGATCAACACCTAGGTTGGACTTCTCTATGTTTTAGGTTTCCAGACAGTCCATATTACAAAGGAGACTCTGCCGAAAATTTTCTAGCAATGCCTAAGAACTGAGTTTCTTAAGATTGAATTACATTCGAGGATGAATGTCCCTAAGAGGGGAATGATATTACACCCCAAAAATTTCATCATCTAAATCAATGTGTGAATGTGCATGTCGAGATTTATTAGGGTGCAAAACATATGGGAGAAGGGTCGAAGGTGAAACGCGTGAGCGTGTCATCGAGCGAGTGGGTAGAAGGGAGCCCGGGGCAAGCTGTTGCTGGTGCCAAATCACATACCTCCCTCTCATGCAGGTAGCGACGTGTCATGCCCTTATTTCTCCGCGATGGTAGGAGCGTCGCGAACCCCTGCCACCACCTCAACTTATATATATAGGTTGTGTTATGTTGTTGATTATTTTCAAAACATTTCAAAAGCAGTAGCGGGCTAGGGAGATTTCCCTCTTGGATTTTCAACAAGGTAAGGTCAATTAAGCTATCAAATCATCTCCAGTCACAAATTCTTCTTAGGTAGTAAATCCCGGGGCTACGAAGAACATATCTACGGAGTTGTATATATCTGAGAAATTGGCTCGAATTGATGGATCCCTAAGGAGTAGAAGTCGTAGAAATCATCTCTATTTAAGTCCAGAACGTCTACAAGTGATAGTAAGTACTTCTACCCTCTTAATTCATAAGAATTCGTGAGGTTTTTGCCGAATTGAATTTGTTTTGACTTGTCGTCATTATGTCTTATGGGATAATGTTGATAGCCAACTTCTTGGAATTAAATAGCCTACTTTCTATGAATCATGAGCTAAGATATGGAGGGATTACAAGTTCTTACTTGAAGCAGGATCAGTTGAGTGGAACTTTGCAATTGAGGTATGTTAAGGCTATGCTTCCTTCGGCAAGTTACTCTACTCACATAGTTGATACGACTTGTGTATTCATAGTCATTTCATGATTATGTGTATTGTAGTTAGCTGCTACGAATTGAAGTGATGATGCAGTGTATTATTCCTTGTCGGGAATAGCCATATTCAGCTTTGTCTCTAGTTAGAAGCGACATAGAGATTACCTATTTTTATTATCGTCGCCTAGATTGAATACTGATGTTTTGCTGCCTTACAGAGGCCATAGAGGCTTATGGTTAACCATTGAGAATATCTTTCTAAGTTTGGCAACATAGGGTGTCGTATGTCATTATAACTTCCTGTTTATGATGCCTATATATAGTAAAGCTCGCCTATGGACCATTGGAGTACTTTGACGCCCACAGGGTTAGAATCTTAACATTGAAGCCTTCCCTTTGAGTTAGTGGCACCATAGTTGCCTAACGAACGGGGTGGTATATAGTAAGATGTAATATGTACTGTTAGTGACCACATAGCTTCATTCGACTTCAGCTTATTGTTCATGCTCCGGCGCACGCAAGTGCATGCAGTCGTACAAGTAGTAAAGTGACTCTGAAGAACCGGATATTCAACCCACAGGGACTAGACTATTTTAGTGAATTTACAAATTCAAGTGTTTAATCAAATTTCTCAAGTGCTAAAGTTTCAAGATTTGAAAGTTGGTTTCTAAATCTAGCGGTGTATCACATAATAATTCCAAAAACAATGATAATAAGCATCGAGAGTTTAGGCCTAACAATCATGCAATGCTACATTCAACTTGGTTGAAGTATATGCTTTCATTTGTTGTCTCATAAAGTTAATTACCATGTTCACGATCTTTCGAGCCTCTAAACATAGATGAACTAGTATTATAACTACATTATTTAGAGGTGATGTGACAACCTAGTTGATAAGCAATTATTAATGTGAAGTGGTTTACGGGGTTATGCCCTTGATTATGGACTTTTGAACCTCTAACTATCTAACTTAGAATTAACTTCACAACTACTTCAGTGAGTGGTGATGTAACAATTTCATCCTAGTCTAGATATCATCCCGTTTATTAACCAAGCAAGACGAATTAGGTATACTTCTATCCTAACCTCGAATCTAGTCTTGAAGACTCGAACATACTTCTGGCGTTTTAAGTTCTAACCTAGGTTTTACTCTTTTGAGTTTTTGCCTAATATTAACACATGCATTCTAATGGTGATCAAGTATTAAAATGGTAAAAACAAAAATGCCAGACAAACAACCATGAAACTTGAACCAAATATCGAATTTAAGCAATTACATTCATATTTGCGGCCTCAACCTTAGAAGAAGGGTTTTAGCTACTCATGCTCATACTAGAAATCAACAACATGTTTGAATTCATGTAGTTACAAGAATGAATAAAAGAAGGAAAGAAAAAGAATCCTAGAATGGAGTCTGTAATGTTCCTCCCTTTGCTCCTCGTCTGTTCTCCAAATAATACTGTGATAATCTTATAAAATAAGCCAAGTGTTTAATTTATTGTAAGTGAAATATTGCAAATATTGATCGTGCCCAAACTGCCTCCATGACATGTTGTTGGTCACGTCTACCAGGCAGTGTGGCATAGCTCCATCGCGGTAGGTTACTAGAATCTCCATGTTGGCATGTCATGGCATGGTGCCATTGGGTGTGACACGGCCCTCATAGTGGAGCAGGCACGACATGACACAAACACTGGCGTGGCACAAAGCCAGCGCACAGGCTCACTGCCTGACATGCATTCTCGCCCGCACAAGCCTGCGTGACATGGTTCCTAGCGCGCATCCCTACCAGCGTGGCACGCTACCTAGGCGGGCAGTCTTCTCCTTGTACGACATCAATTTGTCCTCTTGGGCATTCACTCCATACTTTCTTCTTGCTCATTGAACATCATATTCAGCCCATCCTCAGTATATTTCTCCTACAAAAACATGCTAATCATATCCATTAGTATATGCACACAAATATACATAAAATATATGATATTATAATTAATTTAATTGACAAACATTATTTAAATTTAGTTATAAAATAGCACTTGGACATGTAAATATGCCCAATATTACTACCCCACACTTAAAGCCTTGTTCATTCTCAAACAATCCCATTACATCTCATGCACACGATGGACTCACACATCACCAATCGATGCAAGACAACTCAAGTTAAGGCTACCATGATTGATTTAGACGACAAGTTTAAGATAGAGAATGCAATATATATAACCACTAAAATCACATAAAACTAAGTTAAGACCTCCTAGCCTCAAGAATAGACTCTAAAACTTAGAAAAATCATGCAATTTAACCAATCAAGAAATCCTATATGAATTTCATCTTTCCTCAAACATGTGCCCTCACAACAAGAGAGATACCCATTTTCACTCTCAAATGTATAAGTTATAATAAACATATGTATATAAATAGGAATTAAGCTCACTCTCACAAAGAATTCACATGCAACATGCAATGACCCATATGTTTTCCCTTAGTGTTTTACTTCACTAATTTAGGGACGCCTGAAGTAAGATCAAGTAGGACTTATCTGGTTGTAATGTAAGATAAGGGACGGGTAGGTACTATTCTGGCCAGTGATAGTGACTATCTTCCCTAAGTGCTTTTAGTATATCACAATTTTCTCATTAAGCACATACTCTACTTTTCTTGTATTTCACCCTTATTCTTTTCAACTCTCAATTCCCTTTNTACATACCTTAACCTCGAGTTATCCGACTGTCGGACGAGGCTCGGTCAGTACTCCAGCTATTTCTCCCAACTGCATTCATATACATGTCAATTAGTACTATAATTGATACACATCTGAAGGTAATCACCCTTCTTCCAAACAAAGAAAACTGGAGTACCCAATGGGGACTTACTAGGCCTGATGCAACCCTTATCTAAAAGATACTTCAACTGCTCTTTCAGCTCCTTTACCTCGGCTAAAGCGATTCTGTAAGGAGAAATCGATATGGGTTGCGTATCAGGGAGAAGGTCAATACCAAAGTAAATCTCCCACTTAGGAGGGACTCCTGGTTGATCATCTAAGAACACCACCGGATACTCACATACCAAAGGAACTAACTGAAGTGTTGGGGTCTGAAACGTAAAATCCTTTACCCGAACTAGATGGTATACACAACTCTTGAAGATCATATTTCTGGCCTTAAGATAGAAAACAAAGAAACCTACAGGCACGACTGAACTACCCTTCCACTCTAGGACTGGTTCATCCAGAAACCAAAACTCTACCGTGCAGGTTCTATAGTTGTTCGAAGCATAACAATGTCACGACCTGAGCATGAATCCTGGATCAAGACACGAGACATAGAACCACAAATAACCCCAGCTAAGCAATGGTACATGCTAAGAAATTCAAGAGCATAACTAAGGAAAAAATTAATAATCGTAACATGAATAAGCGAAAGCCAAAAGTATCTCAAAATAACATAACTGGAGTCAACACTCAACAAAAGTTGAAACATCTACATATCATCTGAAAAGCCTCTAGAACATCTGATGAGTTGATGGGACAACACCCCCAACTAGCTCGCTAAAGTCTGAAACTAAAATAACTTATAAAACATAAATTGAAAGAATGTCCAAAGATGAGGACTAACCAAGACTGGACTAATGCGATTTGAGATGGGAGTAGGACTAATGGCGGTGCTGAGTCTGATCGCTCAGACCTGTATCATGAAATGATACACCATAGAGTATGCAGTCAGTACTTGAAATGTACTAACTATGAAGGTAGCTAAAGAGAACAATTAAATACATAAAATTTCATGAGAGAAGGACATTCTAAAAGAAAGCATGAGGTAATAATCATAGTTGAAACATGAGGGCTCAAGGTTTTCAAAACTATTCATAATCTGATCATAACCATAATTATAAGAGAAAAATTGTAAAAAATAAATTGAGATAAAGTATCGCAATCATAATCATGAATAAACATAAGGAACAAAGGGAGATTCTTACTACTGACATACCCCACGTGAGCATACATGGAGCCCGACCATTAAATCCCTAGTCGGGAGGGTATTCATACCTTGCCAGTCACACCTCAAACCTGGGGAGGCATGACTGGCACCTAGTGCCACCCTGATATAAGCATACTCGACATCCAAAATATAAAAAAAGGCTAGAACCGATGAGGTTCAACAACACAACAACTATACAATCAGAATAAAATGATAGACTATAGCGGAAGCTGGCTCACCTAACCAACAAAGAAAAATAAATACAATATGTTGTAAAGGCATGAAATGGAAGAACAACTATACAACAAGGCCTACCTGGCCTATAACAACATATAAAAACCACATCGATGTCTATGAGCCTCTATGAATATATTAGTAATCAAATGATCGGGACAGGGCCCAAAACTACCCTTCACTCAACCTCTGGCAACTCCGAAAGAACTGGAGCACACCAACTCGATTGGAACTCCACTCAACAACCAAGAACCTGATCTAACATCCCACCATCACCTGCAGGCATGAATGCAGTGCCCCGACTAGGGCGCCAGTACAATAATGTACCGAGCATGAAAGGTAGAAACAACTAGAAGACATAGATTAGAGATCAACAAATATACCAAATCACAGAAGCAGAACTTAACTTAAGTAAACACATAAAAACTACATGGCCCCCATAAGTCTGGAAAGTACAAGAAAACATACAAACGAAACCTACCTGGCCCCCACAAGCCCGGCAAGTCCAAAAAGTAAACAACAATACAATGGCACCTAGCTGACCCAGCTCACCTGTCATCGCTTCTAGACCTCTCAATAGCCTCAGCTAACACCATCCAACATCTAGCATCCACTGCTATCAGATAACAAATAACACAAGAAAGTACCATAATATAATGCCAAAAAATCACAAATAAACACCAGTTAATCAACATCTTCAATCAGGCACTGTCGGACACTCTCTCGGCTGCGCACAGTTAGTGGAGCTCAATCCATCTGGGAGAACCAATAGCGATCCCAGGAAGGCTCAGACATGTCGTACCACTCTCGAATCATGTCTCAACTCAACACTAGGGAGGACATCATTCTCAACCCCATAGGTCATTTTGCTCCTTGGGCTCAACCCCTCAGCAGGAAACACTCTCGTGCGTTGGGTATCCACAAGCCACAAAGTACCTCGGACTCGACCCCTAGCCGGAATAACTCTCGTGCATTGGGTATCCATATGCCACAAGGAGTCAAACACAGCACACAAACAATCAAAAACAATAATAATACATGATCAAACAGCCCACAAGCCACTCTACTTACCACTAACATCAAGGGACATGGCTAAACCAGCCTAAGTGTCACCACGACTGTCACGTGCCATCGACACGAGTGCCGATTCTAATATAACAAAAGATCAATGTAGCCATCAACCTTAACCAGTCTAATACCTCATTTACTTGCTAATATAATCACCTAATCTCATTCACTCAAACATCCAACAACTTTCTACAAGAACTACATGCCTCACATACGGCCTCTCGACATGAGCCTAACAACTTGCTATGACTATGATTCTCCACACTCAAGCCCGAGCCACCAACCAAACCAGAACCTTAAATACACCATTATCACCATATAAACAGCAGAAAAAGAGTTCAAACATAAGCCATCACAAACAGCCAACACACACGTCAATACGGACGACAACTGCTATGGAATTCATGCCGACAAAGGGAGGGACAAGCCTAACATACCTTAGCTTCAAGCCTAGCCGAACTTGAGCCTTTAACACCATGAACCTACTGCATAAATACAGTCAAATATTCTGCCAAAACGCAGCCAACACAACTCAATAACAAAACAAGACAAATGAAGCTTACCCAACAAGATCCATAGGAATTCGACGGTAGAAACTCCGAGACAACAACCAACTGAGGTGAAAGCACCTATAAACAACCTTAACTAATAAAGAAAACCAAATTAAGAAGTATTACCAACATATTCACCACGAAACAGCCACCAACAGCCCGGAAAAACACCAACCACGGACTACACGTGATTCCCGACTTTCCGATGCCAAAATCATGTTAAGCCATGGATTTTAGCCCCAAAACCCAAAGGAAACCATGGAGAGAACTTGAGAGAGGTTTCATAAGAAATATATGGTGGAAAATGAATTTTTGATGAAGAACAAACGACCAAGGGGCTATTTATAGTTCTCCACCACCTTAAGACCTTGTGAGGTGCCTGCTTGCACGGACTCGCGAAAACGCGAATATCTCTCTACTACGAAGTCGGATTGACAAATGGTTTGATTACTGAAAACTAGGTTCATAGATCTTTAATTTGATAGGTTGCACACCCCCTAAATCCTTATATATTGGGAGAAACACTTCGATACATTTGACCTAAATTTCAAAGAATCTCAAGAAGGATTTGCGATAACTTTTTTCGAATTTTGTTCCACAACTTGATTGACGTCTAATCTTAAATATGATCATAGAGTAATTCCAATAACTCATAAATCTTCCTTATTAGCCTCTTATGTACTTTTATCCTACCTCAAAAGCAAGATTTTATTGCTCAAATTATTCGGGGTGTTACATCCTTCCTCCCTTAGAAGGATTCGTGCTCGAATTTTGGACGACATGCATGATTCCAACTCAAGGACCAACAAAGCATGACATTGTATGACATAGACTCACATGGAAAGCCTACCACAAACAACTCTAGACAACAAAACTTTGCACCATGTCGAGGCGCGACCAACTATAACCATAATCAAAATAAGAATCTTACCTGCCGCCATGTCTAGCCACTGGCTTGCTATAATTCATCATGTCAGAAAACGTGAGTCTAGACCCGACTCCTATGACATCTGACTTCTCGCACAATTTCGACCCAGAAAGAAGGGTAAAAATCCTAAATGCCCTGTAGCCTCCTGTTTATAAGTACACTATGCAATGCACACATAAACAAGACTCTACAAGATACAGACTCATAGACTCCTTAGGACAAACTGCTCTGATACCAAGTATGTCACACCCCAAACTCGGGGAGGCATGACTGGCACATGGTGCCACACTGATATGAGCATACTCGATGCCAAAAATAAAAAAGAAGGCCAGAACAGATAAGGTTCAACAACACCACAACTATACAATCAGAATAAAATGATAGACTATAGCGGAAGCTGGCTCACCTGACCAACCAAGAAAAATAAATACAATATGCCGTCAAGGCACGGAATGGAAGAACAATTATACATAATGGACCACCTATCCTATAACTGCATACTAAAACCACAAAAATGTCTATGAGCCTCTATGAATACATTATTAATCAAATGATCAGGATAGGGCCCGGAACTACCCTTAACTCAACCTTTGGCAACTCCAAAAGAACTGGAGCACACCGACTCAGCTGGAACTCCACTTAGCAACCAAGAACCTGATCTAACAGCCCACCATCACCTGCAGGCATGAATGCAGCGCCCCGACAAGGGCGTCAGTACAATAATGTACCGAGCATGAAAGGTAGAAACAACTGGAAGACATAGATTAGAGATCAACAGATATACCAAGTATCGTAGAAGGAGAACTGAACTTAACTAAACACATAAAACCTACCTGGCCCCCATAAGCCTAGAAAGTAGAAGAAAACATACAAACAGAACCTACCTGGCCCCCATAAGCCCGGCAAGTCTAAGAAGTAAACAACAATACAGTGGCACCTAGCTGATCCAGCTCAGCTATCATCACCTCTAGACCTCTTTATAGCCTTAGTTAACACCAGCCAACATCTAGCATCCACTGCTATCAGATAACAAATAACACAAGCAACAACCACAATATAATGCCAAACAAATCACAAGTAAACACCAATTTATCCACATCATCAATAAGGCACTCTCAGTTGCGTACAGTTAGCGGAGCTCAATCTGGGAGAACCAATCGCGATCCCAGGAAAGCTCAGACATGTCGGACCACTCTCGAATCATGTCTAAACTCGACACTATGGAGGACATCATTCTCAACCTCATCGGTTATTTCACTCCTTAGGCTCAACCCCTCGGCCGGAAACACTCTTGTGCGTTGGGTATCCACAAGCCATAAGGTACGTCGGGCTCGACCACTATCCGGAATAACTCTCATGCATCGGGTATCCATAAGACACAAGGACTCAAATACAACACACGCACAATCAACAACAATAATAATACATGATCAAACAGCCCACAAGCCACTCTAATTACCACTAACATCAAGGGACACGGCTAAACCAGAATAAGGTTCACCAAGACTATCACGTGCCATCAATACGAGCGCCGATTATAATATAACAAAAGATCATTGTAGCCATCGACCTTAACCAATATAATCCCTCATTCGATTGCCAATATAATCACCTAATCTTATTCACTCAAACATCCCACAACTTTCTACAAGAACCACATACCTCACACACGGTCTCTCGACACGAACCTAATAACTTGCTATGACAACGATTCTCCGCACTCAAGCCCGATCCACCAACCAAACCAGCACCTTAAACACACCATTATCACCATATAAACAGCAGAACAAGAGTTCAATAATAGAAAAAGATAATCCGTCACAAACAACCAACACACACGTCAACACGAATGACAACGACTATGGAATTCATGCCAACAAAGGGAGGGACAAGCCCAACATACCTTATCTTCAAGCCTAGCCGAATTTGATCCTTTAACACCATGAACCTACTACATAAATCCAGTCCAATATTCTTCCAAACTCAGCTAACACAACTCAATAACAAAACAAGACAAACGAAGCTTACCCGACAAGAATCATAGGCATTCGATGGTAGAAACTCCGAGACAACAACCTACTGAAGTGAAAACACCTATAACCAACCTTAATTAATAAAGAAAACCAAAGGAAGAAGTCTTACCAATAGATTCACCACGAAACAGCCACCAACAGCCCGGAAAAACACCAAACCACGGACTACACGCGACTCCCGACTTCTTGATGCCAAAATCTTGTTAAGCCATGGATTCTAGCCCCAAAACCCAAAGGAAACCATGGAGAGAACTTGACAGAGGTTTCATAAGAAATATATGGTGGAAAACGAATTTTTTATGAAGAAAAACCGACCAAGGAACTATTTATAGTTCTCCACCACCTTAAGACATTGTGAGGTGCTTGCTTGCGGGGTCTCGTGAAAATGCGAATATCTCTCTACTCTGAAGTCAGATTGACAAACAGTTTGATTACTGGAAACAAGGATCATAGATCTTTAATTTGATTGGTTGCACACCCCCTAAATCCTCACATATTGGGAGAAACACTTCGATACATTTGACCTAAATTTCAAAGAATCTCAAGAAGGAAATTTCGCGATAACTTTTTCCGAATTTTTTTCCATAACTTGATCGACGTCTAATCTTAAATATGATCATAGAGTGATTCCAATGACTCATAAAACTTCCTTATTATCCTATTATGTACTTTTAGTCCTACCTCAAAAGCACGTTATTATCGCTCAAATTATTCGAGGTGTTACATTGCCAACGGTAGAACCATGAAAAAGGTGTGACACCACTCACGGGTGGCCCATTATGATATAGGAGACACTCTCATGGAGGACTCCATCATGGCTATATTGGCACGTAGCTCCGAAAATTTGGCACGATGGAACCCCGATCTACTCGATGTTATATACTACTCCCAAAATATATATAGTGCTCATATCATACTCATGAAACATACTTGAAGTACATGGTCTAGTTGAAATCATGAGTTTCATAAACATGATTGAGATACGTGAACTAGCCATAAAATAGGCCCGTGAGTTTTCCATCATCATAAACTTGATATTCATAAAGCCATGTTGTAATACCCCGAAAGTGCGTAAGAATAGACTTGGGAGGTTGAAAGTTGAAAACTACAGAACATGGGAAAAAAGAGTCATAGAACGAATCACAGAATGACTCGTGGTATCAAACCACGAGTCGTTGTATGCTGTCGTTGGTTGGGGGAACTATGGTGGCAGTGGAGATAACGAGAGGTATGATGACCCATTGTGGGATACAATGGGCCATCCTTTGCAGTCGTTGTTAGGGTCAGGCTGGGCAATAGTGTGAACAACAGGAGACACAACGACCCTTTAGGAGAAGCCACAGGTCATTGCTTGTGGATGTTGTTGGAGGAAATAAATTCCCAGTGTAGGTGACGGGTTGAGACCATGACTCGTTGGAAGGAACCATGAGTCATGGTGAGGCTCGTGGTAAGGGGGTTCAGATTTTGTGATGAGCAAACAATAGACGATGTAACGAGTCATGGGTTGAAGGCATGAGTCGTCCCGTCAACCCGTTGTTTAGATTCAAGACTAGGTCATTCAACAGTCCATTCAATGAGGGACATGACGAACCGTTGGTGGTTCCCAAGACCCATTGGTACCATTCATGGGTTCCATCCGGCCAGTTTTTAGGGCAGGTTCATTAAGGATATTTTTGACTTTTTCACGATATAAGGCCCTAAACTATGTCGTTTTAGCTTTGGAAAGCTGGGTTTTTAAGAGAATAACCTATTCTAAACTCCCATTCATGCATGCAAGAACTTTGAGAGGTGATTCAAGGGGATTTTTAGATTTTCACCTTAATTCTTTCGATTTCATTCTTGGGCTTATAAGGAGGGTTAGGAGTTGATAATCTCAGGTATGTAGGGTCTTCAATGGGTGGATTCTTCGACACCCATGTTCCTTCTCTATTATTTATTCAAAATTTATTTTAAAACTCATGTGGTTTTGTATTTGATTTGTATAAAATTTAAATGATTTAATTATGGGTCTTGTGATTTTGAAATCTTATCATAATCTACTAATTTTGATCATCTTTAGAGATATAACTTGATTATAATATTATTGATTTTGAATTTCTAAGCAATTAAGCTTGATTATGCATTCCCCATGATGAATCGGTTTATGACCCATTGATCCATCGGTTTTTTGATAAGCCCAGCATGAATGATGAATTTATTATGTTTTCTACTTTGAACTTATGAATTTCATGCTATATGCATGATTTAAAAGTATGTATGAATTTTATGAATCATGAATTATATTTTTGGCCGACCCACGGTCCTCAAGTCATGGCTAGTTCTTATATGTTCACGCATGCTTATGATTATCATGATTTAACTATCTTATATACTCATGTATTTATTATTATGAGCACTATATATGTTTTGGGAGTAGTATCAAACACCGAGTAGGTTTGGGGGGATCAGGTTAAGTCTCGGATCTCAAGAACTACGTGCCACCGTAGGTATGTTTGAACCCTTTCATGTTATTCCCTGGCCCAAATGGCCCTTTACATGTGTGATCATGTCCTTCATGGTTCCTACCCTTGGCAAGGTATGAACACCCTCCCGACTAGGGTTACAAGTCGGGCTTCATGTGTGCTCATATAGGGTATGTCGGTTAAGAGAATCTCCCACTGTTCCTCA
>JACEIK010001373.1:72763-134057 GCA_018107945.1 Datura stramonium
CATGCATTTCGGAAAGAAAAGGAAACTTAGTCCCCTCTATGTTGGCCCCTACCGGGTTGTGAGGAGAGTTGGTAAGGTGGCATATGAGTTGGACTTGCCCTCAGAGTTATCTTCAGTCCATCCAGTGTTTCATGAGTCACTTTTGAAAAAGTGTTTGGGCGATCTAGCCTTAGTAGTCCCGGTGGACAGCGTTCATGTAAAAGACATCCTCATTTATGAAGAAGTACCCGTGGAAATATTAGATCGTCAAGTCCGTAAGCTAAGGAACAAGGAAGTAGCCTCAGTTAAGGTTTTTAGGAGAAATCAACATATTGAGGGAGCTACGTGGGAAGCCAAAGAAGATATGATGACTAAATACCCACATCTATTCTCTACCAGCTTGGTTCTGACTTGAGGTATCAGTTCTACTCTATGATTCCATTTAGTTTTCATGTTCAGTTCATGTGTTCAAGTTTCTTTTATGTGTATGAGTGTGTATGTGAAGAGTGAGATCAGTTCAACTATGTGTTATGATAGGAGATAGTCATTCCGTAAGGTTTCGGTTTAAATAATTAGTATTTGTGTATGATAATTACACATTTCTATTTTCTTCTTGTTTCATACATTCAAGGATGAATGTTCCTAAGAGGGAGATATTGTAATACCCCGGAAGTGCGTAAGAATAGACCCGGGAGGTTGAAATTTTAAACTATAGAAATTGGGAAAAAAAGTCATAGAACGGACCATAGAATGACTCGTGGTATAAAACCACGAGTCGTTGTATGTTGTCATTGGTTGGGGAAAGGATGGTTGCAGTGGAGACAGCGAGAGGTATGACGATCCATTATAGGTTACAGCAGGCCGTCCTTTGCAGTCGTGGTTAGGGTCAGGCTGGGTAATAGTGTAAATAACGGGAGACCCAATGACCCGTTAGGAGAAGCCAAGGGTAGTTGGTTGTAGTCATTTTTGGAGGGTAAGAATTTTCAGTGTAGGTGATCGATTGAGACCACAACTCGTTGGAAGGAACCACGAGTCGTGGTGAGGGTCGTGGTAAGGGGGTTCAAATTTTGTGATGAGCAAACAACGGACGATGTAACGAGTCGTGGGTTAAAGGCACGGGTCGTCCTGTCGACCCGTTGTTTGGATCCGAGACTAGGTCATTCAGCAGTCCATTCAACGAGGTTCATGACGAGCCGTTGGTGGTTCCCACAACCCATTGGTACCACTCGTGGGTTCCATCCGGTCAGTTTTTAGGACAGGTTCATTAAGGGTATTTTTGACTTTTTCATGATATAAGGGCCTAAACTACGTCGTTTTGGCTTAGGAAAGCTAAGTTTTTAAGAGAATGACCTATTCTAAACTCCCATTCATGCATTCAAGAACTTTGAGAGGTGATTCAAGGGGATTTCGAGATTTTTACCTCAATTCTTTTAATTTCATTCTTGGGCTTATAAGGAGGGTTAGGAGTTTATAATCCCAGGTATGTAGGGTCTTCAATGGGTGAATTCTTCCACACCCATGCTCCTTCTCTATTATTTATTCAAAATTTATTTAAACACTCATGGGGTTTTGTATTTGATTTGTATAAAAATTTAAATGATTTAATTATGGGTCTTGTGATTTTGAAATCTTATCATAATCTACTGATTTGATCATCTTTAGAGATTCAAATTGATTATAATATTGTTGATTTTAAGTTTCTAAACAATTAATCTTGATTATGAATGCCCCCATGATGAATCGATTTATGACCCATTGATCCATCGTTATTTTTATAAGCCCAGCATGAATTATGAATTTATTTATGAATTTATTATGTTATCTATTTTGAACTTATGAACTTCAAGCTATATGCATGATTTACAAGTATGTATGAATTTTATTAATCATGAATTATGTTTTTGGCCGACACACGGGCCTCAAGTAATGGCTAGTTCTTATATGATCACGGATGTTTACGATTATCACGATTTAACTAGCCATAAACTCATGTATGTATTATTATGAGAACTATATATGTTTTGAGAGTAGTATTGAACACTGTGTAGGTTCAGGGCTCAGATTAATTCCCGGATCTCATGAACTACATGCCACCATAGGTATGTTGGCACCCTTTCTTGTTTTTCCTTGGCCCAGATGGCCCTTTTCATGTGTGATCATGTCCTTCATGGTTTATAATAGCGATAAATAATCAATTGAGAGTCAAATCTTCCCTAATAGCCATAAATAATGAATTGAAACATGAGAAAATTGAACCCATATAGATAACATGGAAGATTGCATTGAATTGGGTTAAGCCCTAGAATTTCACAAATTTTGAACTTGAGAAGTAAAGATCATGAATTTGTACTTGAAAGGGAATGAGGGTGGAATATTTTCCCCCATTCATAACCCTACATACGTGGAATTTAGCAATCACCAACTACCCTTGAAACCCCATTTGCACTTAAGGAGAATTTCAGGAAGAACCCTAGAAATCCTTGAGAGGTTTTGAGAGACTTTGATCTTCGAATTAGGGTGTCAGGAGGAGAATTAATATGCTAGGTTTGATAATATCTCTAAAACATCCTTTCCCAAGCTTAAAATGATGTATTTTAGGACTTAGGAGCTTAGGAATTATGAAAACGCCCTTAATGATTTCGCAAGAAAAACCATGCTGCCATCTACCACGACTCATACCACGACTCATACATTCAAAGCACGACTCGAGGTATACTCCCATTGACATACATTCCTTATTCCCCCATTCTTTGATTCTTTCCACAAATGCCTAATATGACTCGTAATTCCCTACTACGGGTCGTAGAAGCACTCGTATGACTAGTACCTGGAAATCCAACATCATGCTACGACTCTTGATCATGATTCGTACCTTCTCACCATGAATCGTGGTGTAGAGGATGAGCCTTTGAACCTTTATATAGACACAAACCATGGGTCGTTCCTCGAGACAACGGGTCATTGAACCCATCCATTGCTACTACATTCAGCTTCCAATATCTTTGTTTCTAACCACAGGTGCAAGCTATGACTCCTTAGAATGGACTATTACATAAACCAATTAGTCATACCTTAGCTTGTTGGTCCAAGGACTGTCATCATAAAAATCCAACATGACTCGATCTATGGCCCGTACCACGATTCAATGGCTCATACTATGAGTCGTACTGAGGAAAAGTGCAGATTTTTCTGCTGAATCTGTTACATGTCTAGTGTTTGATCATAGGGTCTTTTAGGGTATTAAAATATCTCCCCCTTGGGAACATTCATCCTCGAATGTTGGGTAAACACACATCAAAGTTAGGGAAAAAGCTACAACCCCTGAACTAAAGCTATTGGCTAAAAACAGATAGAGTGACTGACCCCAAACATGAAATGCATAATGGGACTAAATTCATGAAACATACATATATGCTTAAACATGAAAGGATCTTAGAGACATGAAGTTGACATGGAATTCAATCGAGTTCTAAGGATGGAATTTATACCTCAGGCTGGATTGGAATTGGAAGGGAGTATATGCAGGTATCTTGCCATTATATCTGCTATGGCTTCCCATGTAACTCCCTCAACAAGCTGATTCCTCCACAAGACTTTCACTAAAGCTACTTCCTTATTCCTCAACTTATGAAACTGATGGTCAAGGATCTCAACCAGTACCTCCTCATAGGTATGTCTATCCTTCACTCAAATGTTCCCCACTAGAACAACAAAAGTTGGATCACTGATGCATTTTTCAAAAAAAAGGCCACATGAAACACCATATGCACCGAAGCTAACTCCACTTGTAGCTCCAACTCATAGGCCATGTTGCCACACGTCTCACAATCCTGTATGGCCCAACATAATAGGGACTAAGTTTCCCCTTCTTTCCGAACCTCATAACTCCCTTCATGGGAGACACCTTCAGAAATACCCAATCATTAATGGCGAATTCAAGTTCTCTCCTCCTCACATCTGCATAGGATTTCTATCAACTTTGAGCTATTTTCAACACTTCTCTAATAAGCTAAACCTTCTCCATGGCCTCATGAACTGAATTTGGCCCTATCAAGGTATCCTCACCTATCTCGAACCAACCAATAGGCGATCTACACCTCCGCCCATAGACAACCTCAAATGGAGATATCTAAATGCTGGAGTGGTAACTATTATTATAGGCAAACTCAATGAGAGGCAAGGATCATCCCGTCTACTCTTAAAATCAATCACACACTCTATCAATATATCCTCAAGATTCTAAATGGTCCACTCGGCCGAACCATCTATTTTTGGGTGAAAAGCCATGCTAAATTTCACCTGTGTACCAAGAATCTTCTGAAATGACCTCCAAAACTGAGAGGTGAGCTGAGTACCCCTATCATATATGATGGAAAATGGAACCCCGTGCACCTGAACCAACTCTGGAATGTACAATCTAGAATAATCCTCAGCAAAATCTACGGTTTTGGCCGATAAAAAATATGTTGGTTTGGTCAACCTATCTACACCACCCATATGGAGTCGTACTGTCGGCGTGTACGAGGCAATCCTATAAAGAAGTAACAGTTTAGACACTTAGCCACAACCTCCACTATGTCCTTCTTCATGCCATTCCACTAATAAACTTCTCGTAGGTCATGGTGTATCTTGGTGGAACCTGGATGGATAGAATATGGGGATCCATACACTTCCTGCAATATCCGCTCGAAACACATAAATGACCCTGATATCGAAGTACACCATCTCCCCCTTGGGAGAAGACCTCCACCTTCTGATTTCGTATTGCTTCCTTCAACTTCACAAAGATCGAGTCCTCATTTCTCCTAGCCTTGGCCTTAGTCACCAGTGAAGACTATGAGCCATTTTGAACAATGACCCCATCATCTGTTGAGTCAACAAGGCGAACCATTAAACGAGCCAGTTTATGAACATCCTTCACCAACTCCTTCCTCCCATCCTCAACGTGGGACACACTCTCCATGGAAAATCTACTAAGGGCATCCACAACTACATTGGCCTTGCTCGGATGGTAAAACAACACTCATCTCATAATTTTTTAGGAGCTCTAGCCACCTCCTTTGTCGCAAATTCATGTCCTTCTGAGCGAACACATACGGAAGATTCTTATGATCTGTGAACACATCAACATGCTGCCAACATGAGATCATGAGTTAGATAGTTTTTCTCATGGGTCTTAAGCTACCTAAAAGCATATACAATCACTTTTCCATGGTGCATCAATACACACCCAAGGCCGATCCTCGACGCATCACAATATACCACAAAGTTATCGATACCCTCGAGAAGAGTCAAAACTGGGGTTGAAGTGAGTCGAGTCTTGAACTCGTGAAAGCTCTTCTCACAAGCTTCGAACCATTGAAACTTGGCCTTTTTTTGAGTCAACCTAGTCAATGGTGCTGCAATGGATTAAAATCCCTCTACAAACCTCCATTAATAACCCGCTAAGCCCAAAAAGCTCATGATATCAATAGGAGTAACAAGTATAGGCCAATTCTTCACTTCTTCTATGTTGTTAGAGTCCACTTGCACTCCCTCACTAAACACTACATGACCCAAGAATGCAATTGAGTATAGCCAAAACACATACTTGCTAAACTTAGCAAACAACTGGCCATCCTTGAGAGTCAACAATACAATCCTCAAGTGAGCGGTATGCTCCTCCTCGCTTTGAGAGTATATGACAATATCATCTATGAAGACAATCACGAACATGTCCAAATGCTGCTTGAACACCCTATTCATCAAATCCATAAAAGCTTTAGGGGCATTCATTAGTTCGAAAGACATAATTACGAACTCATTATGACCATACCGAGTCCTAGAGACTGTCTTCAAAAAGTCACTCTCCCTAACTCTGAGTTGGTGATAGCTAGATCTAAGGTCTATCTTATAAAAGCACTTAGCACCCTAAAACTAGTCAAACAAGTCGTCATTCTTGGGGAGGGAATACTTATTCTTGATTGTGACCTTATTCAACTGCCGATAATCAATGCACATGCTAAGGGAACCGTCCTTCTTCCGAAAAAAGAGAATTTGAGAACCTTATGGAGACTTGCTAGGCCCGATAAACCTCGTATTTAGAAGATCCTTCAATTTCTCCTTCAACTCCTTTAGCTCGACTGGAGTCTTCATGTAAGGAGGAAAAGATATAAGTTGCATATCGGGAAGAAGGTCAATACAAAAGTCAATCTCCTATTTAGGAGGGACTCCTGGTAGGTCATCTGGAAACACCTCTGAATACAAAAATACAACCAAAACTAACTGTAGAGTTGGGGTCTCTGATGTAGAATCCTTAACCCAAACTAGGTGATATACATAGCCCTTGGAGAACATCTTTCTGACCTTAAGGTAGGAAACAATGTGACCTACAGGCACAAATGAACTACCCTTCAACTCTAGGACTGGGTTACCCAAAAATCGAAACTCTACCGTATGGGTTATACAATTGACTAAGGCATAACATGCATGTAACCAATCCATATCGAATATGAAATTGAAATGAATCATGTCTAACTCTACTAGGTCGACTGAGGTGACTTTTTGAATGACTTTTAAAGGGCAATTTTTGTATACCCATCGAGCTATAACGGACTCACTGACTGGAGTAGAGACTGAGAAGTGTTCTAATATGATTTTGGGACTGACACTAAAATAGACCGCAATATAGGGAGTCACAAAGGATAATGTGGCTCTAGGATCTAGTAATGCATACACATCAATATGGAATACTCATAATATACCAGTAACCACATGGGATGAAGTCTCCTGCTCCTGACAAGATGAGAGTGCATAAAACCTGTTCTGGCGCAAACCACCAACTGCACTAGTAGAAGCACCCTGATGGAAAGGACGTGTTACAGGAGCTGCTAAACTGGTGGCTGGGGTATGGACCCCACTTTCACCCTGTCTGGCTGAAGGGCAATCCTTGAGTCTATACCCGGTTTGCCATATTTGAACCAAATAGACATCTCCCAATGCGGTTCTTGCCGCACCTAACACAAGCTGGAAAAATGAGCTCTCCTATTGTGCTTCCCTAACCTCTTGATCCTGATGCCCTACCCCTCTGATCACATTCGCGCTTGAATGAGACACTGGCCGATGATGGAGCTGGGGCTGAGGACTTCTGGTGAGACTGTGGGCGGTGCCCACCACCGGACCTTTGTTGGGAGAACCCAAAGCTGCCTGTCCTGGTCCTTTGTCCTCCCTCTACTTCTCCTTCATCTACTCTACCTCGATCTATTGGGCATATATGAACAATCGGGAGAAGTCCAAGTCATTGATTAATATAGAAGTCCTACACTCCTTGACCAAAGAGTCTGCCACCACATTCATGAACCAGCTCATAGGGGGCCTCTAATCAGCTACCATCTCTGATGCATACTTTGACAACCAGGTAAAATCTAAAGTATACTCTTGGACGGTCATATTTTTCTACCTCAAGTTGATAAACTCCACCGCATTTTCCTCCCTCAACTCTCTAGGAAGAACTTGTCAAAGAGAGTGATCATAAACTCATCTCAACCCATGGGAACTTCTCCAACTCCCCTGTTATCCTCCCACTGAAGGAACCATATGTGAGCAACCCCCTTAAGCTAATAGGAGGCTAAGTCTGCACTCTCCTCTCCCTTCACCCTCATAATTTGGGTGATCTTCTACACCTCCTCAAGGAACTCATATAGGTCTTCATCCATCTTCGACTCAAGAAACTCAGGTGGGTTCATCCTTAGAATGTCTCGCACTCTAGCCACCGTTGCATTCCCGTTCTAGGGAACACGAGCCACCGCCTGCAAGTTGACTTGAGTAGTCATGGCCTGTGCCAACATCTTAAGGGCTTCCCTAAACTCAACATGAGTAACCTGCTCGGGCAAGGGATCCGCTGGAGCTGGTGGGGCTTGCTGAAGCCCATCTCCATTGCCATTACCACAACCATTTCCATTGCCATATCTCCTACCATTAACTCCACGTGAAGGCATGATTCTGCAAACGCGTAAAGCTATAGTTAGAGGAGTAGAGATAGAGAGAGAGAGAGAGAGAGTTCAATTCATAGCATAATATAGAATCATAAAAGAAGGGAAGTTTCCTAAAATGTTTCTTAGCCTCTTCGTCATAAGTATGATGCGCTTCATACCCATGAAAAAGATTCTACTTAACGCGGCTTTCAGACATCCTGGGACAATTCAAAACCTGATGCTCTGATACCAAATTCGTAACGACCCGAGAATGGACCCCAAATTAAGACATGGAATCTAGAGCCACAAATGACCCCAAGCTAACCCATGGTACATCCTAAGCAATTCAAGAGCATAAATAAAGAAATAATTAAAAATCGTAACATGAATAAGCGAAAGTCAAAAGTATCTCAAAATAACATAAATGGAGTCAACACTTGACAAAATCTAAAACATCTACATATCATCTAAAAAGCTTTTAGAACATCTGATGAGCTAATGGGACAACATCCCCAAATAGCTCGCTAAAGTCTAAAACTAAAATTACTTACAAAACATAAATCAAAAGAATATCCTCAAATTATGAGGACTAACCAAGACTGGACTAATATGGTCTGAGACGGGAGCAGGACTAACGGCAGGGCTGAGTCTAATCGCTCAGACCTATATCATGAAATGATAAAACATAGAGTATGTAGTCATTACTTGGAATTTACTGAGTATAAAGGTAATTAAAGTGGATAATTGAATATATAAAAGTTCATGATAGTAGGACATTTCAAAAGAAAACATGAGGTAATAATCATAATTGGAACATGAGGGCTCAACCCAAGTTTTTAAAAACTATTTATAATCTGATCATAATCGTAATCATAAGAGAAAACTTGTAAACTATAATCTCTGAGCCAAAGTATCATAATCTAAATCCGCGAATAAAAATAAGGAATAAAGCGAGATTCTTATAATCAACATAGCCCCACGTGAGCATACATGGAGCCCGACCCGTAAATCTAGTCAAGAGGGTGTACGTATCTTACCAAGGGTAGAACCATGAAAAAGGTGTGATGTCACTCATGGGTGGCCCATTCTGGCATGGGAGACACTCTCATGGAGGACCCCATCATGGCTACGTTGGAATCCCTGATCTACTAGGTGTTAAATACTACTCCCAAAATATATAAAGTGCTCATATCATACTCATGAAACATACTTGAAGTACATAGGCTAGTTGAAATCATGAGATTCATAAACATGCTTGAGATATGTTAACTATCCATAAAATAAAGCCCATGAGTCGGCCACATCATAAACTTGATATTCTTAAAGCCATGCATACTTGAGGAAATCATCGTACTTTAAAATTCATAATTCATGAGGGATTCTTGTGTAAATCATGCATTAGGATCATAAATCATAGTTTAATTCATCATACTTAAAATCATAGACTCATGAGATTGAAATTCATAAATCATGCATAATAGGGCATAATCTTCATAAACTTGAAATCATGAATTAGTAAGTAAATTTAGATTAAATCTGCCTCAATAGCCATATATCATCAATTAAAACATGAGAGAATTAACCCATAGAGATAACATGGAAGATTGCATTGAATTGGGTTAACCCTATAATTTCACAAATTTAGAACTTGAGAAGTAGAAATCATGAATTTGGAGTTTAAAGGGCATGAGGGTGGAAGATTTTCCCCTTTAGTAATCCTACATACCTTGAATTTAACAATCACCAACTAGCCTTGAAACCCTAATTGCACTTAGGGAGAATTTGAGGAAGAACCCTAGAAATGTTTGAGAGGATTTAAGAGACTTTGATCTTCTAATTAGGAGATAGGAGGAGAATTAAGATGCTAGGTTTGATAATACCTCTAAAACACCCTTTTCCAAGCTTAAAACGACAAAGTTTAGGACTTAGGAGCTTAGAAATTAAGAAAAAACCCTCAATGATTTCGTAGGAAAACCATGCTGATAGCTACCAATTTAGTCCTACCTTCAAACAACGCACTGGTGGTATCTTCCTACGCCGCACTGGCCTTATTCCCCTCTACTATCTAATTTTTTCCATGGATGCCTACTATGACTAGTGTTCCCTACTACGGGCTGCACAAGCATTTGTAGAACCAAAACCTGAAAACCTAGCATCATGCTATGACTCCTGACCACGAGTCTTACCTTATCACCATGATTCATAATGTGGAATCAATGTTGGGAGAATGAGCCTCTAAGCCTTTCCACGAACAAAAACACGAATCATACCTTCTAAACGACGGGTCATTGAACCCATCCGTTGCTATCGCATCCAATTCCCAACTTCTCTGTTTCTAACCTCAGGTGCAAACCATGACTTACAATGGTCTCAAGTTACATCAACCTATGAGTCATATCTTGGCTCATTGGTCCAAGACCTATCATCTAGAAATCCACCACAAGTTGATCCTATGGCCCGTATCACGATACAACGGCTCGTACTATGAGTTATACTGAGGGAAAAATGTTGATTTTCCTACTGAATCTTCTATATGTCTAGGGTTTGATCATCGGGACTTTTGGGGTATTACAAAAAGAATGCAACCAACTATACCAAAGATAACATCAAAATCGGTTATATCTATTCGTACTAAGTCAGCTAAGGGGATTTTTTGAATAATTGTGATAGGGAAATTTTTGCATACCCATTCAGCTAAACTGATTCATCGACGGGAGTAGAGACTAAGAAGGATTCTGAAAGAATTTTGGGACTGACACCAGAACTAATAGAAACATAAGGAGTCACAAAAGATAATGTGGCCCTCGTGTCTAATGATGCATAAACATCAAGATGGAAGACTCAGAACCTACCATGACCACATCAGGTAAGCACTCTTGCTCTCGATGGGATGAAAGTGCATAGAGCATGTTTTGCCGTTGTCGGCCAACTGCACTAGAAAAAGGCACTTACCGAGATGGGCGAGCTGTTGGAGTTGCCGAAGTGGTGGCCGAGACACGACTCTACCATCACCCTATCTAGCTAAAGGAAAATCCGTGCACATGTAATTCCTATTTCCCATACCCGGTAATAGATATGAGCCAATTCAAGAACTTCCGAGGTGGTTCTTACCACATTTCCAGCAAATTTGCGTAGCTACACTCCCTTTTCATATTCCTTTGATCACTGGACCCTAATGCTCTACTCCTCTAACCAAACCAAAGGTCTAGATGGAATGCCGACTGATGGAGCTAGGGGATGACGACTCCGATGGTACCGACAAAGATGCCCATCATAGGATCCTTTTGCCGAGTGCCATAATTCCCTGTCCTGACTCCTTGGCCTCTTTCCCTTTCTTCATCTATTTTTCATCTATTCGTTGGTGCAAGGCTCTCCTCCCTCTCCTTCTTCATTAGTTTAGATATATCTATATAACTAAACAACATGGTCATTCTATACTCCTTGACCAATGAATCTACAATCCTATTCCCGAATTTTCTCGTACGAGCCCTCAGATCAGAAACCATCTCCCGAGCACATTTGAATAGTTGGGTAAACTTTAGAGCATACTCCTAGATAGTCATGTTATTTTTGTCGTTAACGGAACTCGCCTGCTTGCTTCCTCAACACTAGTGGAAGAACTATCCAAGAAAGCCGTAACAAATTTCCACCAAATAAGGACTACACTAACTCTCTTGCTCTCCTTCCGCTGCTAAACTATATAGGAGCAACCCTTTCAGCTGATAGGAGGTCTACACTTTCCTCCGTTAAACACCCATAACCTAAGTAATCTTTTGGAACTCCTCAACAAACTTTGTGGGTCCTCGCCCACCTTGACCCATGAAATTAAGGTGCTCATCCCGATGAAGTCTCACACCCCAGCCGCTGCCTCATTCTCATGGCTCACAGTCTGGTGGTTGACCTGGGCTATCATGGCCTATGCTATCATCTGAAATGAAGCCCTAATCTCAAAGATAAATCACTTGCCCATGCAAAGGATCGCCTGAAATCGGTAGGGACCGGGCCGATGCTAGTCTTCGCGACATTCTCATGGCCATTCCCATTGCCATTTCTTCTTCCATTGACTCAGCGGGAGGCACATTTCTACAAATGCGTATAGCATGAGTTAGAGGTATAGAGAGAGGTGCACTTCCTCGAACAACATAGATTATGAGAAATGAAATTCCTAAAATGCTTCACATATCCCTTCCCCATAAGTGTGGTGCGCTTCACATTTAAGAAAAATACCTTACTTAATACGACTTTCAGACACCCTAGGACACTTTAAACTAATGCATTAATACAAAGTTGTCAAATTTACCTGAGGTGTGGACCACGTATCAATACACGGAACCTACAACTATGAATGGCTCCAAGTTAATTCATGAGACATACATAAAATGATTATTAGAATAGCTAAGCAAAAAATAAAACATGAACACAATATAAATGGAAGTCTACATATCACAAAACATAGCGTATAAAATGAGTCAACAACGCCAAACCATCTATTCATAACTGTTTGAAAAGCTTCTAATCATAAGATGAGCTAATAGGACAACACCTCTAAATTAGCTCAATAAGTCTTAAACGAAAAGACAAAGAAAAGAGACATGAACCAAAACTGTCGTCCTCAGTTCATGAGGATTTACCAAAACTGGGATGGTATTAGACCAAAGTAGGAGCAAGCTATATAATGTCGAGACCGAGACTAATCATCCGAATCACAATATCGCATAATATAAAGATAAAGTATGCAGACAGTACTTTGAATATGATGAGTATGTAGAGAAAGGAAAACATGCTCGTAAAACAGTAAATTCAAAGTCGAGATTAAAGGCTAAAATGAACATTAGAGTAGGACATATGCTGAAATCATTATCGTAAAATAATAATAAACATGAGTTATTCATCATAAGCTGAAGTGTAATGACCCATGGTTTAGAAATAGAATTCATATAGTGTACCATATGATAATGCTCAACCACGCTTCCAACTGAAGTATGAAGCGGACGTTGTCAATAAAGAACCCAACTAGAGGTTGGGGTCGATCCCACAGGGAATATAGAAGATCTAGATTACAACCGTGAGATGAACTTGTATGGTAATTACTTTAGAATGGGGGATTCTAATAAAACCAACAATAAAAATAGACAGCAGTCAAGATTATATTTGTGAATCAATAATTAAAGGATAACTAGGTTTGTGTTCCCCATGGATTCATAATGTGCCTTAGATATACACTCGTGGATCTTTACAAATACTTCATATACACAACAATAACTTAGATTCATTCAAACGATCGACCAATCCCTTTATTGAATGTCTATCCTCAATTACCGACCAAGTCTCAAGAGTTTGCAACCAACCGTTATCACTAAGTTCCGCATATAACTATTATGCTGCAATTAATAAATTTCAGTTAATACAATGATCATCAAGATCAAGGCTCCATTGCACTTTCTTTTCCTAATCTCTACCTCTGACCAAAGCAAGTTACAGAATTCAAGCACTTAATGTTGTACACCGTTAGGAATCGTTAAAGATGAAGAGAATACAATATTATAAGTATTTAGTATTGGTTTTAGAATCACTTTGTGCAACCCTAACTAGTTAATCCACCATGGTTCCTGTTCGGTGTTGTGGTAACTACACGCAAGTGCACGTGGTCGAACAAGTAATAAAGTGGCTTAATTAAAGCCAAGTATCGATCCCACAGGGACTGAACTACGGTACTAATTAACTTAAGCATTAGTGAACTCTATTCTCTTTACGAATGCGTACAACCAAATAAACAATATTTTGAGAGTTTAAGTTTACTAATTACTAAAAATCTAAGTAAGATTATAATTTGAGTCTGACAATAGTAATAAGCAAGCTGAGGTTAAATAAACATGAAGGGAATTAATTTATCAATACAATCCAGTTAATCTCCAGCTTCTCAAGGTTAGTCAAGAATTATTGTCATGGATTGGAACTTTCGACTCCTATCCACCAAGAATCATGAACCTTAATCTACATTTCGTGATAAAAGAATTTCATGCTCTAGCCAGACATAACCGATTCCTTAATTGACTAATAAGACTTTCAGATATATTTCTATTCTGAATGAAATCAATTCTAAATTTTCTAAACTAAGAAGAGATCATGTCCTACCAATTCACATCTTTCCAATTTCTTTCCTTTTCAAAATCAAAATTGGATTTTTAGATATATATTAATATTGGCCAAACATTAATGCAGTAGAAACAAGAATTGATAGAACAACCATTGAAGAAAAGATGAAAACTGAAATGATCAACAATTACATTCCACTACAATCATTCTAACCAAAAAGAAGTGAATTTATCCACTCATTTGTGATTAAACATCATCAAATAAGTAGAATTCATACAAACAATTGAGATAAAAAAGAAAGAGATAGAGAAGAACCCTAGAATTTTCGTCCTCTCAACCGCCCGTACCTACGTTCTTGCTCAACCAAGTCAGAATGTTTAAATAAACCTATGTGTTATTTATAATATTGAGAATTTTTCCAGGAATAACAGGCAACGGCACGGCGTATCGCCAAGCACTCCCTCCTGCTACACAGGTAGTGGACCTCTCCTGAAGTCGGCTCTCACATAATTTCACTCACAAAGTCACACCATCACAGAGTCGCCCAACGTGACCTGATCCTATCGCACAACTTCACTAGAAATTGATGTTCCAGGTAATTGTACTAATGACATGAGTGCATCGCTGGAGCATTGCCCTCCAGGTCACGCGAGGTAACGCTGAGCCTCCAACTGGAATGACCAAATTTCTAAATCACCTGAGGCAGAATGCCTCCCCGATGGCAGCGGACACGGCTCCATCGCGGAGTCCTTATTTGCTGCTCTTGTCCTTTTCCGTCTTTGTTTCAAGTCCACTCCCTATCTTTACCGATATGTATCTTAGCTCTAAAATTCCCCCTTTTTTCCCGCAGAAACAACTTCTAATCATGCTGGTTAGTATAAATTCACATTTAACTACAAATCACATGAAAATGTACATAATGATTGATAAACAAGTCGAAATGCATTGGAGTATCACTTGGGCATGCAATTTTGCCCAAGATCATTTACCCTTAATACTTAAAACCTTGTTCATTCCCTACAACAATACACTCACATCTCATGCAATTGACATCCACGCATAGCTACTTTGCCTGACAATTCACATGGCTATACCGATTATTTAATATAGAAAATAATCAAGAAAAACATGCATGGTCTCATCAATACAATGAAATACACCACATTAAGACCTCCTAAACTCAATAATGACTTCCTTATCTCGGCAACTCATGCAAATCAACTGATCAAGACATCTGATATGAAATTAATCTTTGCAAAAGCATACGTGCCTCACAACACAAGAGAATTTCATTTGCAATCAAGTACGATTTGCAAAGCATTACATGTAGGTATATGAACACGACATTTCCAAAGAATATGCATCGCGTCATGAACTATAGGCTTCGCTCTAGTGTATTACTCACTAATATAAGGATGCATGATGTAAGATCATGTAGGACATAACGAGTTGAAATGTAAGCTAAAGAACTAGTAAATACTGGGCTAGCCAATATTAGCAACTAGCTTCCTTAAGTGTTTTTCAATACATCCCACCATCAATATGGCATTGCTTCTTCCTTCATCCTCTCTCATTCTTGAAATTTTTTTCGTTTCTTGTTCCTATTTCTTTAAGCACACTGACTTAGTAACAAAGATTAGTTATACATCTTTATTTTATTTAATTTCAGCAAGTGCACCTTTGACTTTTCTTTAACTTTCTACCGTCTCCACTTTTCCTTCGCTTGCAATTCTTTATTCCTTTACACTCAGGAAATTTTCTTGAGTGCTTAAGAGTTTCTGGACTGTACCCACGGCTAATGAAAAAGAAGGAATTAAGCTCGGTTTGTACCTCTTTCAAAGAAAGAAAAATAGGCTAAAGGTCGGGGCTAATCTAGGGATGTACATTCAAGGTAGGTATGATAATGGAGAAACTTCGCTTAATCAAAGAAATGCTCACATCCTTTCCTACAACACACATCCTTCATTTCGTTTCATACACTTCACAATAGCATGGAATAATCGAAACCTCACCTCACACTCGTTTCACATGTTCAACTCAAGACATATTCAGCGTGACTCTTCAATCCAGCTAATTACAAGAATTCACCATTAAGCCTCGATCACCAAATCGCACTCTATGGCCTAAGTATCTTCAACATGTTTATACATTTGCATGCTTTCACACGAATTACCTTTACATTCTAACTATCATGTACAACACGTAACAAGAATTCCGAACCATGAAGTTTCGACACGTTTGGGAAACAAACAAAAGAAAGAAAAGAAAGAAAAAAAACTACTCCTATCGACTACATTTCCCTTAAGACGGTCATCATCCATCCATCATAGGGAACAATCACTATCTACGACTTTGGTTCAATGGGACTATTCTCGCAAAAGCCACCAAACAAAGGTGGTAAACCCAACATAAAAAAAATTGAAAATAATTCGATAGAAAACATAAAAATTCTAATTGAACAATGTTTACACTACACAACACAACTAACAACGGCTCAACACAACACACAGCTACTCATTTAACATTCATTACAACACCAAATTAATTACGAAACACAATTCACACAAAGTCAAAAGGTCAGCATTTTTCAAATACCAAATAAAAAAAATAAACATAATAAAAACAAAGTGCCCTGGCACCTAACTACTTCCCACCTAATACTTAAATCGAACACCGTCCTGTTGTTCACATAATTTCAACATATCACAAAGGTAGGTGGTGAAACTCCTGATCAATCGAAGTATTCAACTTCTTCACTAAAAAGTCGTTGCCTCATCTACCATATCGTAATCGCCCCCGCCGTCCTCATCTAACTCAACATCTGAGTCCTCATGGCGTGTCTCCTCATCGGGGTGGGGACATATCATCTGGGCTCCACAAATGCTGGCCCACTCTGCATAGAGCCCAGGCATTCTCACCGGCTGTAATCCAAGTCAAGCCGCCAAAGCTCATCCTTGCGCGCGGCCTCCCGCCTATGCGCAACTGCACCTGCATCCCCGCACATGCGGGGCCATATACTGATCATCCCGAGCATGTCGCTCGGCTAGTGCGAGCACTGCCCATGAGTAGTGTCAGGTGCCTGTTTAAAGTGACATCCAAGGCACACTTGTCAATTTGTGGGATGTAATCCAGGCCTCCTCGATATCGTGGCCCCGCAGAATGTGTACAAAAGCCACCGAACTCCATATTTGGCCCCTGATGTAGTCGGGTTTCTCTCTTGGCGGAGATGATCACCACCCCAACATTTAGTCTCGCTCAAGCCCTTCATCGTGGCATAATTGGGCAGACTTCGGTCCCTGTAGAGACCGCCATGCGCACTTCGTGATCAAGCATGAGCACACAATTTTCAGCCAAATCCCGCTTCTGCTCATCTCAGGGCAGGGGCAATGTTTGATGGTAGCCCCTCTCCCAGCCTACCTCACCGCGGCTGGCTGACGGGCCTACATAGAGTGCTCTTGATGTCCGCATAGGGGTGGAGTGATGTTCGCCAATGAGGACATGGGCGTCTATGTCACGCCCCCAAGATAGCATTCACTGATGGGCTCAAAAGTGACCACCTGCCCCATGATCTTAAGGGTGTGACTGCGGAGGGTCGGGCTCCGGGGCCAAGCAGAACCCTGCATCGATGGAGATTGCACTCCTGGGCTCTTCAAAGATGAAGTTCAAACCAATGTCAATCCGGTGTACAATCCGCGGATTCCCGTGCCGCCTTCCCTTGCTATTTGCAATTCTCCGGGAAGTATTTGGTTTCTTTGTGTTTTGCGTACTCACTTCTTCCCTTCATCAGTCACCATCGGGTTCCGTACACGGCGTTGGCCTCACGCGGGAACCGCTTAGTGCCGCTGAACCGTTGTTCCTAATTCGATTTTTCGCTGCGCCCGACGTGGGATGCGCCTGCCCTTGTCTTACCTTCCGACATTATTCCTGCATATTTAAACACAATCCTAATCGTGATTCAAGACATAACTAGCTACAACCAAGGTTGGGTTTAATTAGGTCACCCCACACTTACTCTTAGCCGCAATCAAAATAATTCGACAAGACATTCATGCTTTCCCAATTCTTAACATTCAACATGCTTAGTGCCTTCATATAAGTCACGGAACAATTACTATGTACTACTCGTACTTCGTACAATAAATAAAAATATCGCCATCGATTCCATTACATCATCATAACAATTAGCCAAATTTTTGTTCTCAACAACTCATGCAATTCACCAATTTCATTCTCCAAAAATCCCTTGTCCACTTAGCATATTCAACATTAATAACAATATAATTCACTTCACCCAACATGCAATGACCCAATTTTTCACATTTCAAACAAATTTAGCTTCTTCCTATTCAATCTTCAACCCTTAATAATTACCAATTTCACAAAAATTCAATAAAACATGCAATCATCGGTCTATATACCACAAACGATACTATGAACATCAATCAATGATAACTCAAGTGAATTCAAGCTTAATTCTCACTCAGGGCAAGGTTCAATCACTACACATGTTCAAGAATCGAAAATTTAAGCAAAATTGAGGTAGAGTTCAAGAACAGACCTTAAATTTGGATGAAATTGAAGAAAATCCTAACAAAATCAATGCCTAGGTCCGTGTCACATTGGGGGAGAAGGGGATTCGGGGTGTTGGTCACGGAGGAAGTGAAGAAATAGGAAGAAAAATGAGGGATTTGGGGTTTTAAAGGGAGACTGCGCGGTTACCCGGGTAATCTGCAGTGTGACCCGACACAAATGCTGGCACCTCAACGTGTCACGGATCGCAACGCTGAGCACCGCTCCGTGACATGGAGCCATCACGGCGGTTCTCGATTTTAAAAATTGGAACATTTGCAACGTCACGGAGGGTAACGCCGAGCACGCGTGATACAGCCATCACAGAAATAATGTGCCACTTTTATTTTTCTCACCTTTCTTTTATAGCTTGCATTTTCGCTCCGCTCCACTGCCCGAAAATAATTCTACCACAAGAAATTGGTTAGAATTCATAGGTTTAAACGCAAAAAATATTTTTTTAATTTTTTTCTTTTTCTCTCTTTTTTGTTTTTCTTTTTTTTTCTCAAAAGATTTCCTACTCTATCTATTACAAGCAATAATTTCTTTACAAAGGCTCTTCGCGCAGCTGGGCTCGATTTACCAATGCGGCTCGATGTCATTCATTGCTCAATCATCCTTCAGAGTGATGGACGTCTTCTTCGAATAACGCCCTCACCCCAATAATGCTTACACGCCGCCCATTTACTAAGAACGTGACACTTCTATCTTCTTGCCACAACTCCACTGCCCCGTGTGGGGTCATTCTTACCACCTCAAACGGCCCTAACCATTTCGACCGCAATTTTCCCTGGAAACTGCTTCAATCTTGAATTGAATAGCAATACTTTTCTCGCCTGTACCAAAGATCCGATGCATCATATGCCTATCGTGCCACTCTCTTTGTTTTCTCTTGTAGCACTTGGCACTTTCATAAGCATGCCAATGAAACTCATCAAGTTCACTGAGTTGCATCAGCCTCTTCTTCCCAGCTAGCTCTAGATCCATGTTCAATTTTCTCACGGCCCAAAAAGCTCGGTGTTCTAGTTCCACAGGCAGATGACACGCCTTTCAATAGACCAATCTGTACGGAGAAGTCCCAATTGGTGTCTTGTACGTAGTTCTATAAGCCCACAACGATCGCCGGCTTTCTTGACCAATCACTACGCCAGTATCTACTCTCTTTTTGTAGAATCTGCTTTACTTATGTTCGACAAATTCCACTTGCCCACTAGTTTGGGGATGATATGTTGTTGCTACCTTGTGGCGCACCCTACTTGGCTAGCAAATTTTTTGAAACTTTCATTTACAAATGAGCCCTCCATCACCGATGATGGCTCTGGGTGTTCCGAACTTGGTGAAAATATGCTTTTTCACATATTTTTTACCACCTTGTTGTCATTCCTGGGGAAAGTTGTTGTTTCAACCTACTTTGATACATAATCAACGGCACCAAGATGTAATGATTACCAAATGATTTTATGGGAACGGGCCCATGAAATCTATACCCCATACATCAAAGACTCCACTTCTAATATTTACCGCAATGCACTCCCCTCGCTCTACCAATTGTGTCTGTTCTTTGACATCTATCACATATTTTTACGTATGCCATAGAGTCTCTAAACAGTGTAGGCCAAAAGAAACATGACTGTAGCACCTTGTGCGCTGTCCGCTCGCCTCCGTGGTGCCCTCCATACAATGATGAGTGACAACTCCTCAAAACTTCTGCAATCTGGCTCTCCGGAATGCATCTTCTCATCACCTGATCTGGTCCCTTCTTAAAAAAGTACGGCTCATCCCAAATATAATACCTGCAATCATGTCTCAACTTCTTTCTCTGCTGAGCCGTAGTCTCCAGTGGATAGACTCCACTCACTAACAAATTCACAATGTCTACATACCAAGGGATTTCAGCTTCCCTTATTACCAAGAGCTGCTCATCCGGGAACTCTTCCTTGATGCTGTCACCTTCCTTTACATGTGACCGGCTTTCCAATCGCGATAGGTGATCTTCCACTTGATTCTCGCTCCCCTTTCTGTCCCAAATCTCTAGGTCAAACTCTTGTAACAATAACTATATGGAATTCATAGTGAGATCTCATCAATCATCGTAGTCTTCAACAAATTTTCATCCAGAAGGACCTTAATTCGAGACAGCATAGGTAGTTGGAGTTGCTGAAGGACTATGATATTTCAATTCTTTATTATTTGAGCAAGGTGAATGTGGTAGAGGATGCCTTGAGCCAAAATGAGGCAAGAAAGGGAGGTTCGGCATTCCTATTGGCAAAGGAGCGACCTTTGGCTTCAGACATCCAATCCCTAGCCAACAGGTTGGTTAGACTTGATATTTTTGAGTTGGGGAAGATTCTTGCTTATGTCGAGGCTAGATCAATATTGTTAGAGCAGATTCAGGAACAACAATTTGAGGATGTGAAATTGAGGATGATTCAAGATATGGTGTTGAGTGGTGTGGCTAGGAAGGCGAACTTAGATCTGGAGGGTGTTTTGAAGATTGAAGGTCGTATCTGTATTCCTAGAGTGGGAGACTTGGTTAGGTTGATTATGGAGGAGGCCCATTGAACTAAGATATTCTATTCGGTCGAGCGAAGAAAAGAAGTACCGCGACTTGAGGCAGCATTATGGTGGTGTGGGATAAAGTGGGATATCTCAAATTTCGAGTATAGGTGCTTGAACTATCAGTAGGTGAAGTACGAGCACTAAAGGCCAGGTGGATTGACTCAGAGACTACCCATTTTTTAGTGGAAGTATGATAGCAACATAAGAGACTCAAATCAAATGAAGGTGCAAATATAGTCAATGTCGACGTATCTTCTCTAAGAAGGGGAGAATGATGGCATCCATGGTAGCTCAATGTCATTAATAGACATAGATAAAGATTTGGAAGTTGTCTTGTGATGGAAGAAGATCTAAAGCCCAATAAAGATATTTTGTCCAAGTCTTACATCTACTTGGACGCCCAAATTATAGTCTTTGTTTGAGGAGATGGAATGGGGCCCAAATCCGCCCCCAAATGGAGAACATACTATAGCATTTGTTAAATTAGTTTCTAGAATTACATTTAAGAGTTATTTTATTCTATGTTGACTTCCTAGAACTTTGTGTGTTGCAGCTTTCTATGCCATTTAATGTTTTGTTTTAATCTATATTGACTACACTGGTCTAAGTGTGGGAAGCCTTTTATGTCCCTAGGGAATATAATTTCTTTTAGTTAAGTCTTTGGCCAACCTATTCTAGGATTCTATATAAAGGAATTCTTTCTCTTCATTGTAACTAAGTTTGATTTAATATATTAGTAGCAGCCTTGTAGCTTGTGGAGACCTTTTTAGGTTCTCTTTAGGTTATGCCCTTTTAGTTCTACTTTGAACCATAGCTTGAATTTCTTCAATGGTAAGATGCCTTTTTTGAGTTCCCTCTCCCCTTTTCTTCTTCTACTTTTTCTTAATTGATTCACTATTTCTTGTTTCTTCTCTTTTCAAGAATCAATTCCTTCTCCCTTTCTAATCTTCTAATTTTTTAGCTTCTTCCACTATCCGTGTCGTTATCAATAGGTATCAGAGCTTTGGATGATTGGATATTCTTGTACTCACCCGATCTACTCATTTGAATTATAGAAAACTACATAAAAAATATGAAAGAAAAAAAAGTTACTGTAGCGTGAACAGTAACCCAAAAAAAGTCAAAAAAAATATTTCCTCAAGTGAATAGTGACGTGAACAATAACTTCTAGTGTTCTTTACTTGTTCATGGTTTGTTCCATACTTTATATTGTGATTTGGTTACTTTGATTTATTAAAAATCTCATCAATCTCTTTAAAATCTCATTCAATTTGAAGGTGCTTTGAATTTTGGTCAACAAGAAACTCAAAAGTTACTTGGGGATAGTAAAGGTCATTGTAGCTCCTTGGATTCAAAAAGCTCATTGAATATGTTCTTGGTATTCTTGAAAGTGTTTATACACTATATTTAGTTTCCTATTATTCTCTTGCTTGATACTTTAAGTATTTGTTCATAATTAGTGTAGTCTGGTGATTTGTGCTCATTTTTTTAATTTCATGTGAAATTTTTTCGTGCTTTTCTCTTTATTTTCATTGTGAACTCTTTTGTTTCCAGTCTATTATAGTTTTACTGTCCTTTTATTTATTTGACATAAACTCCACTCTTGAACCAAATATTGAAACTTGCTTTGAAGTGTTTGAGTTGTTGGTTCATTGAAGAACTTTGAGGAGCATCCTTTGAGTTGTTAAAGGCAAGAGTGGTGAGATTATTTGGGGGTAAAAGCCTAATTGTGTGATATACGATTGTTGACAGCTATTACAAGATACATGTAAGGGAATGCATGTGAGACAACATTACTACTAAGAATCTCTTGTTTTAGCATGTCTTCTACAGATTTTGAAAGTAATTGGAACGAAGGAATTGTCATTTATAGTGGGGATGATTTGGAATCATATGCAAAGAATAATGGAAGGGACGTACTATAATTCTTGTTTTGAGTGTGGTTCCTATGATGAATCACATCAGCTTTGTCATTTGAGTAAAACCAATAATGTTTGTGTTGAATATGGTAGTGATGAATCTTATGATTATAATGAGATTATTTATAGTGATGAATGTGCTTATTTTGGAGTTGGGAGTTTGTCACAACCCGAATATAGGCCCTGTTCGAGACACGGGATAAGGAGCCCCAAGAGACCTCAAGTCGACCCATGACATGAACATACATCTAACTCAACAATCAAAGCGAAAGACTTAACATAATAAACATAACGAAAGTCTAAAAAAACATAACATCATAACTATATTTACATCATACACGACAAGCCGATTACTACGCAAAGTCTGAAGCCTCTAACATATCTGATGGGTTGATGGGACAACACCCCCAACTAACCCGACAAGTCTAAAAATTGAAAATACAAAGATAACTGGTAAGAAATAGTCCTCGAGAGATGAGGACTCATGCACTGAGACTGGATGCTAACTCCGGAGAACTAGCTAGTGAGGGGGCTGAGTTTGGAGATCGGAGCCTGTATCATAAAAAGATACAACATAGAGTATGCGGTCAGTACGTAGAATGTACCGAGTATCCAAGGTAAGTAAAACTGCTTAAGTAAGTAAAATCATTAAAACATGCATAATATAAAACATAATCAAGATAAGGATCTGAGAGTAGGGCTTGCATGCTATTTTCTGAAATCATGATCAGAACATAACTGAATATCCTAACTGAATCGAATGACCCAAAGCTGAAATCTGATAATCATAAGTAAAACTGAACATTGGGTCAAACCTGCTTTATAACATATATATATTGATATCATGAATGATAAATATGCATAACTGAAATCATGAGGAACAATGAGAGACTCTTCATATAACCGACATTACCATGATAGAGCTTACGTGGTCCCGACTATCACATTCAAGTGGGTAGAGTCGTATAAAGACATGTCAAGGATAAAGATGCTACCATGATATTGATATCAAGCAGAAGGCCCCTTGGTGCAGGGGAAAAGCTCCAAAAGGAGGTCCCAGAGAATCTGATCATACCTACGTCGGCTCGTAGTTCTGAGGCATAGGGTTGACTGACCCTTAGCCTACTCGGTGCTAGACACTACTCCAAAAAATATGAATATGCTCTCCATTATTTTTCAACTAAGCTGACCATTGTCTAGTGACAAAGATGACTAATCATATACATAAAAAATCTGAAATCATACATGAGGAGCCTTGGCTCAAACCATACCACAAGCTGAACATAATTGGGAGTCCTGACTCCAAAACCATATGGTAAGATATTTCATGAAATCATAAATCATACTTGAACATATGGGCTTGCCTAATACTTAAACATGCTTGAAAATACTTGATTCACTTGAAAACAAGATCATAGACATGGGTAACATTGAAAACATGCTTTTCTCATAAATATGTCAACATACTTGAACATACATCATAGATCTCAAAATTCATGAACTTCTCATGGATGGGCATTATAATTTATCAAACATGAAAAATTGAATACATTGTAAAACTTTCCCATGAATCATAATTCAATAATAGAGACATGCTTAGATTATACCCATAGTAGAAACTTAGAAACTTCATGCATTGGGTTAAAACACCATAGGATCAACACATAGATTTTCATGAATTATAGAGGGATTGGGCATGGGTGTGAACAAATTTATCCATTCATAACCCTACATACCTGATAGAATTTGATTCTATAACTCCTTTGATTATCCAAGGAAGAATTGAGAAGAACTTTGAAGGAATTGAGCTTGATCACCTCTCTAGACTTCTACACTTGCATGCATGAATAGGAATAGCTTAGAATGAACTTACCCCTCTTAAAACTCACTAACCATAGCTTAAAAGGACGTAGTTTAGGCCTTAGGGTTATAGAAATTACAGATAAGACCTTACTAAAATCGCAGAGGAAAGCAGACTGCCAGTCCAACGTGGGACTGGACGAGTCGCTACCTCTAACCATGAGTCGTCGCCACAGTTGTCAAGTGCACTGCCAAAGATTTACCTGGAACTCACCACGAGGAACATCATGAGTCGTTACTGGTGACCACGACTCGTGGTCACCACACGTCCTCTACACTGCCAGAATGCCAAAGAGGGGTCACCACGGGCGACACCACCACTCGTGGTGCTTCCCAACGAGTCTTGGTGAGGACCCATTAAGTGTACTGTCACATGCTTCCTATTCCTTCAACCATCCCTGACAACTGGTTACCTAATGACTCGTAGGGCTGACCACGACTCGTGGTCACACCCGTGGTCACCCAACTTGAAAATTTCCATCGAGCCAAACCTTCTCACCACGAGTCAATTAACGACTCGTGGTCATCCTGATGGGTCACGGGATGATTCGTTCTATTACCTGGTGCAGAAAATCCTATTTTCTCCATTTCAACTCTCGGGTCAGGTCTTGGGGCTTTGGGGGGATAACAATATCTCCCCCTTGGGGACATTCATCCTCGAATGTTGGAAATCATACAAAAAAGTAGAGAAACACAATCATCATATTCAAATATTAATCATATAAGCTGAAAACTGACGGAATGACTACCTCCGCATCGAACTACATAACTGAACTGAATTCATGAATCATACATACATCCATTTACATGAAAGAAACTGAGGTACATGAGTTGAACATGAAACTGAATAGAGTTTTAGTGCAAAAACCGATACCTCAAGCTGGAACTGAGCTGGTAGGGAATAGATGTGGGTATCTAGCCATCATATCTGCCTGGACTTCCCTCGTAGCTCCCTCAACATGCTAATTCCTCCATACAACCTTGATTTAAGCTACTTTCTTTTTTCTTAGCCTTCAAACTTGACGATCCAGTATTTCCACCGGAACCTCCTCAGAACTAAGGTTATCTTTCACATCTACACTCTCCACTGAAACAACTAGAGTTGGATGCCCCAAACACCTCTTTAAGAGCGATACATAAAAAACAGGATGAACCGAAGCTAATCCTGAGGGAAACTCCAATTCATATGCCACCTTGCCAACCCGTTTCACAATCCGGTATGGACCAACATAATGAGGGTTGAGTTTCCCTTTCTTTCCAAACCTCATCACTCCCTTCATGGGAGACACCATTAGAAACACCCAATCGTCAACTTCAAACTCAAGCTCCCTCCTTCTCACATCCGCATAAGACTTTTGGTGATTGTGAGCTGATTTCAATCTGTCTCTTATAAGTTGAACCTTCTCCATGGCCTCATGGACTAAATCTGGACCTATCGTCATAGTTTCACCAACTTCAAACCAACCAATAGGTGATCTACACCTCCGCCCATAGAGAGCCTCAAACAGATCCATCTGAATGCTGGAATGATAGTTGTTGTTGTACACAAACTCAATGAGAGGAAAGTGCTCATCCCAACTATTCTTGAAGTCAATCACGTATGCTCTCAACATTTCCTCGATAGTCCATATAGTTCACTCCGCCTGATTATTGATTTGCGGATGAAATGCTATACTGAGCTTTACCTGAGTACCAAGTCCCTTATGAAATGATCTCCAAAACTGAGAGGTAAAATGAGTACCTTTTTCCAATATGATGGACAAGGGCACTCCATGCAACCGAACTAGCTCTCGAATGTATGGTTTGGCATAATCCTCCGCAGAATCAGTAGTTTTGACTGGTAGAAAATGAGCGGCTTTGGTCAAACTATCCATAACCACCAAAATTGAGTCGTATTGCCGACGAGTGAGAGGCATCCATGTGATGAAGTTCATATTAATATCCTCCCACTTCTAAGTAGGGATACTAATGTCTTGAAGCACACCTCCCGGTCTTTAATGCTCAACCTTCACTTGTTGAAAATTTGGACACTTGGCCACAAACTCTGCTATTTCCTTCTTCATGTCGTTCCACCAATATACTTCCCGTAGGTCATGGTACATCTTGGTGGAACTTGGATGTATAGTGTATCTAGAACCGTGAGCCTCATGCAATATCCGATCTCTCAAATCATCAACATCCGGAACACACAACTGACCCTTATATCGAAGCACACCATCTCCCCCTTTGAAAAAGACCTCCACCTTCTGTTTCTGAGAGACTTCCTTTAACTTTACTAAAATACGGTCCTCGTCTTTTCTATATTTCACATCAGTCGCCAAGGATGATTCTAATCTATTCTGAACTCTAACACCACCATCAGTCGAGTCAACCAAACGAACTCCCAACCATGCAAGTCGATGCACATCCTTTACCAACTTCTTCTTCCCCTCATCTATATGGAACACACTTTCCATAGAAATCCTACTAAGAGCATCTACTACTACATTAGCCTTTCTCGGATGGTAAAGGACACTCATATCGTAATCCTTGAGTAGCTCCAACCACCACCTTTGGTATAGATTTAGGTCCTTCTGGGTAAACACATATTGTAGGCTCTTGTGGTCTGTAAACACATCTACATGGACCCCATATAGATAATGTCATAAAATTTTCAAGGAAAATACCACCGCCGCCAATTCAAGATCATGGGTCGGGTAATTCCATTCATGAACCTTCAGCTACATGGAAGCGTATGCTATCACTTTACCATGCTGAATCAATACACAATCAAGGTCGACTCTAGAAGCATCGCAATACACCACAAACCCATTGGTACCATCAGTAGGGTTAACACCGGTGCTGAGGTGAGTCCAGCCTTCAATTCTTGGAAGCTCTTCTCACAAGCATCCGATCATTGGAATTTCACATTCTTTTAAGTCAATTTGGTCAATGGTGTTGTAGTAGATGAAAACCCCTCAACAAACCTCCGATAATAACTAGATAAGCCCAAGAAGCTCCTTATATCTGAAGGATTCACCGGTCTAGGCCAATTCTTTACCCCTTCTATCTTCTTAGGATCCACCTTTATGCCATCACTTGACACCACATGGCCCAAAAATGCCACAGAGTTCAACCAAAACTTGCATTTGCTGAATTTTGCATATAGCTGGCGATCCTTGAGAGTCTATAGTACTGCTTTATTTCTGTCCTAGTTGATCCTGATTCGACATTAGAAGTATATTGATTTTTCCCAAATAACCACCCTCAAATGAGCGGCATGCTCCTCCTCGCTCCGTGAGTATATCAGGATGTCATCAATAAACAGAATCACAAACATATCCAAGTATGGATTGAACACACTATTTATCAAATCCATAAAAGTTGCAGGAGCATTCGTTAGTCCAAAATACATAACTACAAACTCATAATGACCATACCGCGTCCTGAAGGCTATTTTCGAGATGTCACTCTCCCAAACCCTTAGATGATGGTATCCAGATATGAGATTTATCATCAAAAAGCACTTAGCACCCTGAAGCTAGTCAAAGAAATCATCAATTCTGGGGAACGGATACCTGTTCTTGATGGTGACCTTTTTCAATTGTCGGTAATTAAAACATATATGAAGAGAACCATCTTTATACAAAGAGAATTAGTGCACCCCATGGGGATTTGCTCGGTCTGATGAATCCCTTATCTAAAAGGTCTTTCAACTGCTCCTTCAACTCCCTTAACTCGGCTGGAGCCATTCTATAAGGAGGAATAGATATAGGCTGCGTATCAGGAAGAAGGTCAATACAAAAATCAATCTCTCGCTCAGGAAGAATTCCCGGTAGATCACCTGGAAAGACTTCTGGATACTAAAGTACTACTGGGACTGATTGGATAGTTGGTGTCTTGGATGTAGCATCCGTAACCCTAACTTGATAGTATACACAACCTTTAGAAATCATCTTTCTATCCTTAAGATAGGAAATGAAGCAACCTATAGGCACAACTGAACTACCCTTCCACTCTAGACTGGCTCGCTTGGAAATTTGAACTCTACTGCCCTGGTTCTACAATTAACTGAGGCATAGCACACAAATAACCAATCCATGCCGAGGATAACATTAAAGTCAGTCATGGATAACTCTACTAGATCTGCTGAGGTGACTTTTTGAAGGACTGTGACCGGGAAACTTCTATACACCCATCTAGCTACAACTGAATCACCCACTGGAGTAGAGACTGAGAAGGGTTCTGACAAGATTTTGGGACTGACTCTGAAACTACTAGCAATATAGGGCGTCATAAAAGACAAAGTATCCCCTGGATCTAACAAAGCATGTACATCAAGGTGGAAAACTTACAACATATCAGTGACTACATCCGGGGAGACCTCCTGCTCCTGGCAAGAAGCTAGGGCATAGAATCTATTTTGGCGCTGACCGCCACCTATTCTAGTAGATTCCCCCTACTGGACTGGGCATGCGAGTGGAGCTACTGAACTAGAAGCTAGGCCTCAACCCCTATCATGGCCCTGTCTAGTTGCTGGGCAATCTCTGAGCATACGTCCAGGCTTCCCGCACGTAGAGAAAGCATATGTACCCGCCAAACACTTACCCGTGTGCCTCCGACCACACCTGCCGCAAACTGGGATACTAGAATCTGTGGGCCTTCTTCTCTAACCCCTAGAGCAGGATGCTCGTCCTCTCTAGTCGTGCCTAGTTCTGGATGGCACACTCATAGTCGATGATATCGAGGTTGACGATCTCTGCTTGAACTACTGACGGTGCCCACCACCCGTTCTCTGCTGAGGGAACCCATAACTATCTATCCTGGCCCTTTTGACCTCTCTCTCTCACATGCATCGCCTCCATCTGCTGGGCGTACAAGACTATCCGAGGAAAATTCATATCCTGATGAAGCATCACAGTCTGGCAATCCTTGTCTAGATAGTCTGCCACCCTATGGACAGACCTGCTCACCGAGCCCTCTGATCAACCACTAAATCTAGGGCGTACTTTGATAGACGAGTGAACTCTAAGGCATACTCCTGGACCGTCATCTTTCCCTGCTTTAGATTCATAAACTCGGCCACCTTCAGCTCCCTCATCTCACGAGGGAAGAACTAATCTAGGAAAGTAGCATGAAACTCGTCCCAATTGATATGGCCTACTTCGACTACCCTACTATCCTTCCACTGTTTGAATCAAATGTGTGCGACCCCCTTCAACTTATATGAGGCCAAATTGGCACACTCCTCCCCAGTCACCCCCATAATCTGGGTGATCTTCAAAATCTCCTCTATGAACTCATGTAGATCCTCATCCACTTTCAATCCAAGGAACTCGGAAGGGTTCATCCTTAGGAAATCTTTGACTCGTGTTTCCGCCTTATTCTCATTCAGTGGGACATGCGTCACTTTCTGCTGGTTGACCTGGGTGGTCAAGGCTTGTGCTAGCATCTGAATGGTTGCCCTAAATTCAGCATGCAACCAGCTCTGGTTCATGGTACTCATGGGCTGGTGGGTTTGTTTGTGCCTGTCTCTATTGTCATCCTCGTGGCCATTTACATTCCCATTCCTTCTGCCATTAACTCTATGGGGACAAATAATTCTGCATTCACGAATAGAACGAGTTAGAAGGATAAAGAGACATTTCACCGCACGACATAGATCGTGAAAGAAGAGAACATTTCCTAAACATCTTATAACCTCTTCGTCGTAAGTGTGGCGTGGTTCACACCCATGAAAAAGACCCTACTTAATGCGGCTTTCAGACACTCTAGGACACTTCAAACCTATTGCTTTGATACCATGTTTGTCACGACTTGAACATAGGCTCAGTTTGAGACGCAGGATAAGGAGCCCCGAGAGACTCCAGGTGGACCCATGGCATGAACATACATCTAACTCAATCAATTAAAGCGTAAGACTTAACATAATAAACATAACGGAAGTCTAAACATAACATAACCTCAGAATAATAATTTACATCAGACACAACAAGCTGATTACTATGCAAACTCTGAAGCCTCTAACATATCTGATGGGTTGATGGGACAACACCCCCAACTAACCTTACAAGTTTGAAAACTGAAAATACAAAGATAACTAGTAAGAAATGGTCCTTGGGAGATAATGACTCACCCACTAAGACTGGATGCTAACTCAAGAGAACGGGCTAGTGATGGGGCTATGTTTGGAAATCGGAGCCTGTATTATAAAATGATACATCATAGAGTATACGATCAGTACGTCGAATATACCGAGTATGAAAGGTAAGTAAAATCACTTAAGTAACTAAAATCATTCAAACATGCATAATATAAAACACAATCAAGATAAAGATCTGAGAGTAGGGGTTGCCTGTTATTTTTTGAAATCATGATTTGAACACAACTGAACATCCTAACTGAATCGAATGACCTAAAGCTGAAATCTGATAATCATAAGTAAAACTGAACATTGGGTCAAACCTGCTTTAGAACATATATATATTTATATCATGAATGATAAACATGCATGACTGAAATCATGAGGATCAATGGGAGACTCAACATATAACCTGCATTACCACGATAGAGCTTACGTGGTCCCGACTATCACACTCAAGTGGGCAGAGCCGTCTAAAGCCTTGCCAAGGCTAAAGACGCTACCATGATATCGATATCAAGCTGAAGGCCCCTTGGGGCAGGGGAAAAGCTCCAAGGGAGGTCCCAAAGAATCTTATCATACCTACGTTGGCTCGTAGTTTTGAGGCATAGGGTTTACTAACTCTTAGCCTACTCGGTGCTAGACACTACTCTTAAAGACATGCATATGCTCTCCATCGTTTTTCAATGAAGCTAACCATTGTCTAGTCACGAAGCTGAATAATCATATACATATAAAATCTCAAATCATACATGAGGAGCCTTGGCTCAAGCCATACCACAGGCTGGACAGAATTGGGAGTCTTGACTCCAAAACTATGTGGTAAGCTAATTCGTGAAATCATAAATCATACTTGAACATAAGGGCTTGCCCAATAGATAAACATGCTTGAAAATACTTGATTCACTTGAAAACATGATCATAGACATGGGTAATATTGAAAACATGCTTTTCTCATAAATATCTCAACATACTTGAACATGCATCATAGATCTCATATTTAATGAACTTCTCATGGATGGGCATTATAATTACAAAAGTTGAAAACATGATTATAATTGAAAACATTGTAAAACTTGACCAATAATCATAATTAAATAATAGAAACATACTTAGATTATACCCATGGTAGAAGCTTAGAAAATTCATGCATTGGGTTTAAACCCCATAGGATTAACACATAGATTTTCATGAATTAGACAGGGATTGGGCATGGGTGTGATGAAATTCACCCATTCATAACCCTACATACCTGAGAGAATTTGATTCTATAACTCCTCTTATTGCCTAAGGAAGAATTGAGAAGAACTTGGAAGGAAATGAGCTTGATCAGCTCTCTAGACTTCTATACTTCCATGCATGAATAGGAATATCTTAGAATGAACTTACCCCTCTTAAAAATCACTATTCATTGCTTAAAATGACATAGTTTAGGCCTTAGGATCATAAGAATTATGGATAAGCCCCTACTAATATCGTAGAGGAAAACAGACTGCCAGCCCCAATGAGGGACTGGATGAATCGTTACCTCTGACCATGAGTCATCACCATAGTCGTCAAGTGCACTGCCCAAGCTTTTTACCTGGAACTCACCACAGGGAACATCATAAGTCGTTACTGGTGACCATGACTCGTGGTCACCACTCGTCCTCTACACTACCAGAATACCAAGTGGGGGTTACCACGGGCGACACCAGGACTCGTGGTGCTTCCCAATGATTCCTGGTGAGGACCCGTTATGTGTATTGTCCCATACTTCCTCTTCCCTCATCCATCCCTGACCACGAGTGACCTAACGGCTCGTGGGGCTGACCACAACTCGTGGTCGCACCGTGGTCACCCAAACTTGAAATTTTCCAACAAGTCCAACCTTCTCACCACGAGTCACTTAATGACTTGTGGTCATCCTAACGTGTCATACGATGACTCGTTCTGTGACCTGGTGCATAAAATATTTTTTCTTCATTTCGACTCACGGGTCTAGTCTTGGGGCTTTCGGGGTATAACAAAGTGTGAATCCAATTAAATTTTCTCCAGTAAGATCTAATTTGGGAAGAATCCTAGAAGAGTCCATGAGCTTACTAGAGTAAACAAGATTTTTCAAACTAGAATGGAAGTATTGTCTAATGTGTGTGCTACTAAAATCGATAGAAATATTTGTTACAACTTCGTCAGTGCTTACTTTTTAAAAAAAGTGGATTTATCTTGTGTTAAGCATGCTTCAGCCTACACTTTCAAAGGAGTGAATTTGGACAAGAGAGTGCTGGTGCGATTTAATCTTGGGCGATACAAGGATGAGGTTTGGTTTGATGTGGTTCCCTTATTCACATGTAATATCTTATTGGGAAGGCAATGATATCTATAAAGAAAAAGCTTCATATGATCTAGAAAAGAATAAGGACTCCTTGGTGAAAGATGATGGAAAAAATACTGCCCTTGTTTCTTTGGCACCTATGGAGATTCAAGAAGATCAATTAAGGGTAAAAGGAAACGAAAAGCAAGAGGGAAAAAAACAGGTTTGAGAAGCCTAAAATTAGAGTTGAACTTAGAAGTCCTCCAAGGGATAAAAGAGGGATTCTTGTGAAGTACATGGGATCTAGTGCAGTGAAAAACTTCTCCATACCAAATAAAATTAAGGATGAGAGACAAAAGAAAGAGAGCAATAAGTGTGAGCAACTTGAAAACTCAGGAGTGGAAAAAGGAGAGGAAGTGATGAGTGAAGAGGGTGAGTTTTCAAAAAGTAAGAATGAGTTGAAAGAATTGAGTGATGTGAGTTGAGAGGTAAAATAGAGAGTAAACCAGTGCATTTGAGTGATGAGAAAAAAGAAGAGATTAAAAGAATAAAGTGCATAAGTGTGAGAGATTCTTGTTCAACCTCTAACCAATTAACTCATTCTTTTTCTATAGTTTCTATTCCAAATGTGCAATTCAATAAAGATGAAATTAATGAAGAGTTGAAACAACAATAAGGAAATTCAATTTTAAAGAGGATTTTGGAAAGTGTAAAAGCTAATAATTTATGAAAGCAATTGCAAGCTGAAGACAAGTTTGACCTTGATTATTTAATGTGGTATAACCTTATTGCTGATCTATTTGCTTCAAATGAAACTAAATTTGTACCACAAATTCATGAGGCCAAAGTTTCAAATGAAGATATAAATCAATCTGGGAGTGATCATTCCCTTTTTGATTATGCCTCTCATGTGAGCAATCTTTCACAATGTGATGAAAGAGAGGTGCAGCATAACTTGAGTGAACAAGTACAAGGAAATTTGAGAGAGAATGAATCTTGTTCACATTCTAATTTGCTAAATCGTACTTATTTTAGTATCACTTCTCAGTCGATGTAGAAATTTGAGGAAGAACCTTGTGAAGAGGATGAAAGTACCTTATTTGAAGAAGAAACTAACATTGGTTGGGGTTTTAAAGTATACAGTAACTCATTGTGGGAAGAAATTGGAGAAGACTTTAAAGTATTCTCTAATTTGTTATGGTTTGAGAATATCACTAGAGAAGTTGCCAATGATGGAAATGAGACACATAAAACATTTGAAGCCACAATCGTTGAGAATGTTGAGCTAGATGATGAATGTAATAGCTCAAGTGTTGAGAAGGAGAAGTGCTGACGGGTTGCTAACTTATAGTATCTTAATCTTGTTCTAAAGATCCTTTTTTACAGGTTCAATCCAAGCCGCTTCTTAAGAGAATTGATTTTGAACCATATCTTGATTATGGTATATGCAATGGTGAGGTTAAGTTGTTTATCATGAGCAAATACGGTATGTTTATTTGGTATTCATACGCTTTTGGTCTAGCTAATGACCCTCTATTATTTAAAGAGCTTATGAATTGTGTTTTTACTGCTTGAGAGGGTAATTACATTATTTTATTAAATGATGTAGTACTAGGATATTTAAAAGGGGTGTTTGTGCATAAAAGAACTAAATGGGTTAAGTGGTTGTATGGTCACTACCTGATGTTACTTTTACCAAATGCTTTCTCTACTTCCTTTTTTTCACCTCTTACTAATTTTGATTATCATGTTGGTTGAAGATATTGGAAAAGCTTTGAGGATAATTCTTCTTTAAGTGAGGGAGAATGATATAAACCAAAGAGGCTCAAATCAATTGAAGGTGCAAATATAGTCAATGTAAAGATTCGAGGATGAATCTTCTTTAAGAAGGGGAGAATGATAGCATTCATGGAAGATCAATGTCATTAATAGACATGGATAAAGATTTAAAAGTTTCATCGAATAAGGAATTTCAAGAAATACTCTAGTGGGCTGCAATTTTCTATTAAAAAGTGTCTTGTAGTGGAAGAAGATCTCAAGCCCAATGAAGATATTTTGTCTAAGTCTTACATCTATTTGGAGGCCCAAATTAAAGTCCTTGTTTCGGGAGACTGAATGGGGCCCAAATCAACCCCCAAATGGAGAAAATATTGTAGTATTTTATTTTATTCTATGTTAACTTCCTAGGACTTTGTGTTTCAACTATCTATGTCATTTAATATTTTGTTTTAATCTATGTTGACTACATTGGTCTAAGAGTGGGAAACTTTCTATGTCCCCAGGAAATATAATTTTTTTAGTTGAGTCTTTGACCAGCCCCTTCTAGGATTTTATATAAAGGAGTTTTTTCTCTTTATTGTAACTAAGATTGATTTAATATATTAGTACCACCCTTGTGGCTTATGGAGACCTATGTAGGTTCTCTTTGGGTAATGTCCTTTTTGTTCTACTTTGAAGCATAGCTTGGATTTCTTCAACAATAAAATTTCTTGTTTGAGTTCCCTCCCCCCTTTTCTTCTTCTACTTCTTCTTAATTGATTTACCATTTCTTATTTCTTCTCTTTTCAAGAATCAATTCCTTCCCCGTTTTTAATCTTTTAATATTTAGAGTCTTTCATTGTCCGTGTCATTATCAAGTAGTATCAGTTCTTTGGATGGTTGGGTATTCTTATACTCACCCGATCTACTAATTTGAATCACGGAAAACTACAAAAAAAATTGAAAAAAAGAGACGAAAAACAATGAAAAAAAAGTTATTGTAGCGTGAACAGTAACCCAAAAAAAGTCAAAAAAATTATTTCTTCAAGTGAATAGTGATGTGAAAAGTAACTTCTTGTTCTTCGCTTGTTCATGATTTGTTCTATACTTTATATTCTGATTTGGTGACTTTGATTTATTAAAAATCTAATCAATCTCTTGAAAATCTCATTCGATTTGAAGGTTCTTCAAATTTTGGTCAACGAGAAACTCAAAAGTCACTTGGGCATTGTAAAGGTCATTATAGCTCCTTGGATTCAAAAATCTAATTGAATATGTTCTTAGTGTTTTTTAAAGTGTTTTTATACAGTATATTTAGTTTCCTATTATTCTCTTGCTAGATACTTTAAGTATTTTTTCATACTTAGAATAGTCTAGTGATTTGTGTGCATTTTTTTATTTTGCGTGAAATTTTTTTGTTCTTTTTTGTTTAATTTCATTGTGTACGTCTTTGTAGGTTTTCTTTGGATTATGCCCTTTTTGTTCCACTTTGAATCATAGCTTGAATTTCTTCAATAATAAAATTCCTTGTTTGATTTCCCTCCCCCCCTTTTCTTCTTCTACTTCTTCTTAATTGATTTACTATTTCTTATTTCTTCTCTTTTCAAGAATCAATTCCTTCCCTCGTTTTAATCTTCTAATTTTTTAGAGTCTTTCGCTATCTATGTCGTTATCAAAGTAGGAGCGAATAGATATGGACTTTTTGGTATGCTTTCCGTGTGTGTTTCAGAGATTTGATGCTATATGGGTCATCATTGATAGACTGACCAAGTTTTCTCACTTTTTGCCCATTCAGACTTTATATAGTTTTGAAAGGTTGGCTCAGATCTACATTCAAGAGATTGTCCGTTTGCATGGGATGCCTATTTCTATCATCTCATATTGCGATACGCAGTTTACACCATGTTTTTGGAGGTCGATTTAGAGAGATTTGGGTGCAAAAGTTGAGCTTAGCACAACTTTTCACCTGCAGACTGATGGTCTGTCTGAGCATACTATTTAGGTCCTATAGGATATGACTTGGGCATGTGTTATTGATTTTGGAGGTTAGTGGGACTAGTTCCTGGCTTTGACATAGTTCGGGTACAATAATAGCTACCATTAAAGTATTCAAATGGCTCCATTCAAGGCGTTTTATGGTAGGAGGTGTAGGTCTCGGGTGAATTGGTTTAATGCTTTCGAGGTTAGACCTTGGGGAACTTACTTGTTATGCCACTCTATGGATAGAGTGCGAGTGATTTAGGACAGACTCCATATAGCTCAGTGTAAGTAGTAGAGCTATGCTGATCACAGGGTTCGAGACTTGGAGTTTATGGTTGGAGAGAGGGTTTTCCTTTGTGTGTCACCATGTAGAGCATGATGAGGTTTGGGAGGAAGAGAAATCTTAGACCTATGGCATATTGGGAAGGTATCTTATGACCTAGCTTTGACTACAGCTCTTTCGGGTGTTCACCCTGTTTTCCATGTGTCTATGTTGAGGCGGTACATTCTAGATGAGTCTCACGTGCTTCAGTGTGATTTCATTCAGCTTGATGAGTCCTTGGCTTTTGAGGAGCTTGTGGCTATTTTTTACAGGCAAGTTAGAAAGTTGACGCCAAAAGAGATTTCATCGGGTAAAGTTCAGCAACGGCATCGTCCAATTCAGAGGGCTACTTGGGAAGCCGAGCTCGACATGCGGTCTAGATATCCTTACCTTTTTGAGTCATCAGGTACTTCCTATTCCTTAACCTTCAAGGATGAAAGTTCTTTTTGTAGTGAATGTTGTAATGATCCTCCTGGTCATTTCCTTACTTTTGTGGGTTTTTATTATTTTGACCCTCCCCTTGGCTTCTACACTGATTTTGACTTGCAGGGATGCGTATCATGGTTCCCAAAGTGTTCAGGAAAGTTTTAGAAAGGTTTCCTAGTTTTGAAGTTTTTAAAGTTGAAAGGGTTGACTTAGGTCAATATTCTTTGTAAATAGTCTCGGATGAGAATTTTGTCAATGCCATTAGCTCCGAAACATGGATTTTAGGCTAGTGGAAATTTTGGTTCAGGCCCCAAGGCTTTCAAACTCATTTCGGGTGTTTGGGCGGTTGTTTATATGTGGTTAAAGTGTTGATTTTAGTGTTCATCTTGTCAATATGACCTTTGATGGTCGTTTCATCGATTCCATTGAATCCAAAATGTTGTTTCCACTAGGAAAACATATAATGTTTGCATTCACGGCACTATGAATGAATTCTGGGAGTCTATCTGAAGTTTGAACTGTTGATTGGTGCCAAGCAACTCACTATAGCGGCCAGACACCACTGTAGTGGAGCCTTCATGGCGATCAGAGTCCGCTGCAGTGAAAAATTGACAGTTTTATTGGTATATTACTTCCTTTTAAGCTCATTAAATTCAAAACTCAACTTTCCATTGTTGAGATCTCAATAAGTGGCAATTTCCATCATTTCTTGACTGATTATTGGGAAAACAGGTAAATTATCTTTCCCTCTTTGTTCCTTAGCTAAATATAGCTTCATTTCCATGTTTATTCCATGTTTTTGAGCTCCAAATCTCTAGAATTTCTCTGTTATGATGTTGATGTTTGCCGGCTAATTTGAGCCCCTACATAAGCTCCGTTTTTGCCCAAATTTTTTGGTATAAGTTTCAGAACTTCGAGAAACACAATGTTGTAATTTGTTTCAATTTTTGTTAGGGGGCCCTGAGGATCAATTTTTTGACCCGAATTCAATATGTCTATATGGGTATCGTTAGCCTTGTTTTGATGAGTAAATAATGTTTGTGGTAGCATGGCAGCGATCCGAGGCATTGTGGAAGGAGAAAGTTTCTGAGTGACGATTTATGGCTTGCCATTCGGCTACGAGGTAGGTTATATTTTTCTTTCTTTTGACTTGGCTCTTATAAGTTTCATGGTACTAGGGTGATTTGCTAGTTAGAATTAAGTTGTGATGATTCTGTCGGACTATTGGCCATTTCAAGGACTTTAGAATAGTATTCCCTTTATAAGCCTTAGTTTAGGTTGTTAGTTGCGATATTGCGGATATTTTTGGGATCCTTAGGCTAGGTTAGAGGCGGTTTTCATGGTAGAATTAGATAAGAGGTATTTTCTTCGAATTATTGGTAGTTATTGAATTGTTGGGCTTGTTTTAGCTTTGCTTTCCCATTTTCTCTTCGTATTGGGATTGTGGGTCTGAGTCCGTGGTTTTGGAGTAGTTGGACTCCAGGTTAGTATGATTATTCTATGGAGGGTGATTTATCCTATTTGATGTGGCATTATACACACACGCACACACATCCTTGAGTGAGCACACATTCATCCACCTACACATGCACATGGATTGAGGTATGATTTGAAGGAAAAATATAGATTTCTTCCTTTTAAACTAAAATTGTTCATCTTTTATTGATTTGAGCTCTGGGGGAGTGTTCTATTGCTTACTGACTTTTTATTTTATAAAAAATTTACACCAGCTATAAATTTTATTCTAGGTAAGATGTCGACCACTTATACTTTACTTTTCTATTTACTTTCGAGGTTAAATGTATGGATGGCCCGAGGTCATTAGCTGGGTTCATTGCTTTCTATATTGTTACTACATCCAAGGTTAAATGTCCGAATAGCTTGAGGTCATTTTCTGGGTTCACTGCTTTTTATATTCTTAGTATGTCCAAGGTTAATTGTCTGAACGGCCTGAGGTCATTCACCGGGTTCACTACTTTCTGGGATTAGCCACATATTGCATTGCATCATCTCATACTACACTATATTTCTCTTGTATACTTTTATATATGATTGCAGTCGTGTACTACTACTATTTTTACTCTACCTTTGATCTGTTGTAATTTCTAGGTTTGCTTCTGACAGATAGTTCTTTTCATGTCTTCTATTAAATACTATCTTCTAATATTAGTAAACCTATGATTTCTACCGAGTACCCCATGTTTTGGTACTCATACTACATTTTTCATCTTTTTCTGATGCAACTCCCAGTAGAATCACCCATAGTGATCCTTTGCTCGTTCGAGGATTCTTTTGCTTCTTCGAATTGTGGTGAGGTCTTAGCATCCGAAGATTTACTACTTTCCATCTTGTATCTCCTGTCTATATTTTGTATTTTCCAGACAATTATATTTCTTTTATATTGCCATATTCTCATACTTTGATAGGCTCTTGTATCGGTGACACTAGGTCTAGAGTTGGTATCTTGTGTTTATTGTCTTTTCTTGTTTTTTAGGCCCATGTTGTATATTTATACCAATTATGTATATATCTATACTTGTTGGACTGTTGTTTTAGTTTCTGCTTCCTTGTTATTAAGTTGGTCTTTACTTTCAATATTCATTTTGGGATTTTGTCTTACCTACTGGGGGGTTGTAATAGGTGCCATCATGTTCCAATTTCAGGTTGTGAGACAGCTATAACTATGTTGTATATATATAATGATAAGATCACAAACTTGCCTTTAGATCTTTTGATCTCAATGGTCTTCGTGAACCATAATAAAACCATATGATACAATTACATTATGAAAACGTAAATACCATCATCTAGAAGATTGTTTAAGGCCATAAATCCTATAAAGTTAGCATACTATATGCTCTTCGCCTTTCTACACGAAACATAAAGGTTGTTCCATGTAGATTTCTTCTTCTAGTTCTCCATTAAGAAAAGCCATTTTTACATCCATTTGATGCAATTCAAGATTCAAATTAGCTACTATTGACAAAATTAACCTTATTGAAGCAAAATGTACAACGGTCAAAAAAGTTTCTTCCTACTCAATTCCTTCCTATTATGTGTACCCCTTAGCTACTAGGCGAACTTTAAATCTATCAATACTACCATCGGTCTTACGCTTAATTTTGAGAACCCATTTTTTTCCAATAGCTTTACGGCATGTAAGCATGATAGCATCCATGGCATTTCAATGTCATTAATAGATATGGATAAAGATTTGGAAGTTCCATCGAATAAGGAATTTCAAGACATACACAAATGGGCAGCAATTTGTTAATAAAAAATATCTTCTGATGGAAGAAGATCTCAAGCCCAATAAAGATATTTTGTCAAAGTCTTACATTTATTTGGAGGCCCAAATTATAGTCCAAGAGACATGGCATTTCAATGTCATTAATAGATATGGATAAAGATTTGGAAGTTCCATCGAATAAGAATTTCCATACACAAATGGCAGCAATTTGTTAATAAAAAATATCTTCTGAAGATAGATCTCAAGCCCAATAAAGATATTTTGTCAAAGTCTTACATTTATTTGGAGGCCCAAATTATAGTCCAAGAGAAGATGGAGTGGGGCCCAAATCGCCTTGAAATGGAGAAAATACCGCAACGTTGTTGTACCAGTTTCTAGAATTATATTTAAGAGTTGTTTTATTCTATGTTGACTTCCTAAGACTTTATGTGTTGCAGCTTTCTATGTCATTTAATGTTTTATTTTAATCTATGTTGATTACATTGGTCTAAGTGTGGGAAGCCTTCTATGTCCCTAGGGAATATAATTTCTTTTAATTGAGTCTTTGACCAGTGCCTTCTAGGATTCTATATAAAGAGGTTCTTTCTCTTCATTGTAACAAAGTTTGCTTTAATATATTAGTAGCAGTCTTGTGTCTTGTAGAGACCTTTGTAGGTTCTCTTTGGATTATTCCCTTTTTGTTCTACTTTAAACCATAGTTTGGATTCTTCAATGGTAAGATTCCTTGTTTGAAATCCCTCCCCTCTTTTCTTCTTATACTTCTTCTTAATTGATTCACTATTTCTTGTTTGTTCTCTTTTCAAGAATCGATTCCTTCTCCCTTTTTAATCTTCTAATTTTTAGAGTCTTCCAACATCCGTGTCATTATCAAGTAGTATCAGTGCTTTGGATGGTTGGGTATTCTTATACTCACCCGATCTACTGATTTGAATATTAGAAAACTACAAAAAAATCTGAAAAAAATGAAAAAAAAAGTTACTGTAGCGTGAACAGTAACCCAAAAAAAGTCAAAAAAATTATTTCGCCAAGTGAATAGTGATGTGAACAGTAACTTCTAGTGTTCTTCACTTGTTCATGATTTGTTCTATACTTTATCTTCTGATTTGGTGACTTTGATTTATTAAAAATCTAATCAATCTCTTGAAAATCTCATTCAATTTGAAGGTTCTTCAAATTTTGGTTAACAAGAAACTCAAAAGTCACTTGGGCATTGTAAAGGTCATTATAGCTCCTTGGATTCAAAAATCTCATTTAATATGTTCTTAGTGTTTTCTAAAGTGTTTTTATACACTATATTTAGTTTTATATTATTCTCTTGCTATATACTTTAAGAATTTGTTCATACTTAGTATAGTTTAGTGATTTGTGCGCATTTTTTTATTTCGTGTGATTTTTTTTTATTGCTTTTCTGTTTAATTTCATTGTGTACGTCTTTGTGTCAAGTCTATTATAGTTTTATTATCTTTTTCTTTGTTTGACATAAACTCCATTATTGAACAAAACATTGGAACTTGCTTTGAAGTGTTTGAGCTTTTAGTTCATAGAAGAACATTGAGGAGTATTTTTTGAGTGGTAAAAGGCAAGAGTGGTTAACAAGAGGCCATGAGCTTACTAGAGTTAACAAGATTTGTCAAACTAGAATGAAAGTATTGTCTAATGTGTGTGCTACTAAAATTGATAGAAATGTTTGTCACAACTTAGTCAGTACTTACTTTGTTAAAAATGTCGTTTTATCTTGTGTTAAGCATGCTTCACCCGACACCTTCAATGGAGTGAACAAAAGAGAGTGTTGGTGCAATTTAATCTTGAGAGACACAAAGATGAGGTTTTGTGTGATATGATTCCCTCATTCACATGTCATGTCTTATTAGGAAGGCCATGGTATATCTATAAAAAAGCTTCATATCATCCAAAAAAGAATAGGTACTCCTAGGTAAAAGATGATAGAAAAAAGACTGCCCTTGTTTCTTTGACACCTATGGAGGTTCAAGAAGATCAATTAAGGGGTAATACGATCAATGGAGGTGTTTGAAAAGGAAAACGAATGCAACAGGGGAAACAACAACAGGTTTTAGAAGCCTAAAATTAGACTTGACCTTAGAAGTCCTCCAAGGGATAAAAGAGGGGTTCTTGGGAATATATGGGACCTAGTGTAGTGACAAACTTCTCCACACCAAATAAAATTAAAGATTAGAAACAAAATAAAGAGAGAAGTAAGGGAGAGAAACTTGACAACTCAAGAGAAGAAAAGGAGAGGAAGTGATGAGTGAATAGAGTGAGTTGTCAAAAAGTAAGAATGAGTGGAAAGAATTGAGTGATGTGAGTTTGACAGGTAAAATAGAGAGCGAACAAGTGCATTTGAGTGATGACAAAAGGAAGAGATTAAAAGAATAGAGTGCATAAGTGTGAGAGATTCTTGTTCAAGCTCTAACCAATCAACTCATTCTTTTTCTACAGTTTATGTTCCAAATGTGTTGGTCAATATAGAAGAAATCAATGAAGAGTTGGAATAACTATTGCATATAGTAAGAAAACTAAATTTTAAAGAGGGTTTTTATAGTGTAAATGCCAATGATTTATGGAAGCAATTGCAAGTTGAAGACAAATTTGACCTTGATTATCTCATGTAGTATTACCTTATTGATGATCTATTTGATTCAAATGAAACTGAACTTGTACCAAAAAATCATGAGGCCAAAGTTTTAAGCGAAGATATAACTCAAACTGGGAGTGATCCTTCACTTTTTAATTATGCTTCTCATGTGAGCAATCTTTCACAATGTGATGAAAGAGAGATGCAGGATAACTTGAATGAACAAGTCCAAGGAAATGTGAGAGAGAATGAATCTTGTTCATATTTCAATTTGCTAAATCTTACTTATTTTAGTATCACTTATCAATCGATGCAGAAATTTGAGGAAGAACCTTGTGAAGAGGATGATAGTACCTTATTTGAAGAATAAACTAACATTTTCTAGGGTTTTAAAGTGTACAGCAACTCATTGTGGGAAGAAATTGGAGAAGACTTTAAAGTGTTTTGTTATCTGTTATGGTTTGAGAATATCACTGGAGAAGTTTCCAGTTAAGGCAATGAGACACATGAAACATTTGAAGCCATAGATGTTGAGAATGTTGAGCCAAATAATGAATTTAATAGCTCAAGTGTTGAGAAGGAGAATTTCTGACAGGTTGCTAACTTTATATTATCTTTATCTTGTTTTGAAGATCTTTTTTTATAGGTTCAATCCAAGCCACTTCTCAAAAGAATTGCTTTTGACCCATATCTTGACTATGGTATATCCAATGATGAGGTTAAGTTGTTTAGCATGAGCAAATATGGTATGTTTATTTGGTATTCATATGCTTTTGTTCTAGCTAATTACCCTCTATTATTTAAAGAGATTATGCATTGTGTTTTACTGCTTGTGTGGGTAATTACATTATTTTATTAAATGATGTAGTGATAGGATATTTAAAAGGGGTGTTTGTGCATAAAAGAAAGAAATGAGTTAAGTGGTTGGATGGTCACTACCTCGTGTTATTTTTATCAAATGTTTGCTCTACTTCCTTAGTTTACCTCCTACTTATTTTGATTATCATGTTGGTTGAAGGCGTTAGTCAAGCTTTGAGAACAATTTTTCTTTAAGTGGGGGAGAATGATAGCAACCAAAAAGGCTCTAATCCAATGAAGGTGCAAATATAGTCAATGTCAAGATTTGAGGAAGAATCTTCTTTAAGGAGGGGAGAATAATAGCATTCATGGCAGCTCAATGTCATTAATAGACATGGATAAAGATTTGAAAGTTCCATCGAATAAGGAATTTCAACGCATACATAAATGGGCAGCAATTTGCTATTAAAAAGTGTCTTTTGATGGAGATCTCATGCCCAATAAAGATATTTTGTCCAAGTCTTACATCTATTTGGAGGCCCAAATTGAAGTCCAAGAGGAGATGGAATCGCCCCAAATCAGCCCCCAAATGGAGAAAATATTGCAGCATTTGTTAAATTAGTTTCTAGAATTATATTCAAGAGTTGTTTTATTCTATGTTGACTTCCTAGGACTTTGTGTGTGGCAGTATTCTATGCCATTTAATGTTTTGTTTTAATATATATTGACTACATTGGTCTAAGTGTGGGCAACATTCTATGTCCATAGGGAATATAATTTCTTTTAATGGAGTCTTTGACCAGCCCCTTCTAGGATTTTATATAAAGGGGTTCTTTCCCTTTATTGTAACAAAGTTTGAATTAATATATTAATAGTAGTCTTATGGTTTGTGGAGACCTTTATAGGTTCTCTTTGGGTTGTTCCCTTTTTGTTCTACTTTGAATCATAGCTTGAATTTCTTTAATGGTAAGATTTCTTATTTGAGTTCCCTCCCCCCTTTTCATCTTTTACTTCTTAATTGATTCATTATTTCTTATTTCTTCTCTTTTGAAGAATCAATTCCTTCCCCCTTTCTAATCTTCTAATTTTTATAGGGTTGTGTTGTCCGTGTCGTTATCAAGGCAAATAAAACAATTCCCATACATGGTTTGATTTCATTGACTCCATCTCCTCCTCCAATATTTTAAACCATTTTTCCTTAGCAGGGCTTGTAAGAGCCTCATTTATATTTCGTGGCTCTTTTTCATCTTGTGAAGTAACTATAAATTCTTCCCCTTTGATCTCAAAACAACGATGTGCAACTTGTGGATGACTCGTTTGTCGAGGTTAAGATTGATAAATTGAATTATCAGTTTCTAATTTACTCCCACTAGGAGCAACAATATCCATAGGATTTGATTTACCTTGTGTATTTATGGAAATAGAAAGGGATCCATTTTTCATCAAATTGACTCCCGCTCAAATCCATATGAATGTCTGTAGCGAAAACGGTTTGGTCCTTAGTTTCATAAAGAAATAAGTCTTGACCTATCTCGCCTTATTTAGGAAAATCATTCTCTACGAATGTAACATTGTGTAATTCAACTTTAGTTATTGTGTCATTGTCTTGTTAACCTATGAACTCATAATCCTTAGATTGTTCAGAGTATCGTACAAAGGAGTATCCTATAAAGATACATTTCCTTCTCCTTGGACCTTATTTTTCATATCAAGAAAAAGGATCATGAATAAAAGTAGCAAACCCCCAAGGATTCACAATGCTTAAATGGGGCTCTCTTTTAGTCCATAACTCATATAACATAGGTATAACTGATTTAGAAGCAATGCGATTAAGTATAAATGCAGCAGCGAACAAAGAATCACTCCAATAGGGGATGGGTAATTTCACTTATGTCATCATCGACCTAACCATTTCTAACAAGATTCTATTTCATTGCTCCGCAACACTATTTTGTTGTGGAGTGTAGTGAATAGTCAATTATATTTGAATTTCCTTTTCATCAAACAATTGTTTGAACTCATCAGATAAATATTATCTCCCTCCATCAGTTTTTAAAACTTTAATTTTTCTCTCTATTTGATTTTCAACTAAGTTCATTAGCTTAACAAAGCAACTAAAAGATTCAGATTTATGAGAAATTAAATAGACATAACCATATTGTAACACCTCAAAACTTTCCTAGATCAAACTAAGAACTTGCAAGAAAAACCAAGAAGAAATCAAAAATGTTTTCCTCGAAAAGACCGAGACAACAAGTCATGGTCAGATCCTTGTCTGGGTCGTGTTCAGTCCTATCTTGGTTTTTGGGAACCAAAGGGACATGAAATGTCTCGTTCTGAGAATCAATGAGTCGTCCCGTCACTCATTGTATCCCCAGCTCAGAACCCAGTAGATCCCTTTACAGGAAATCACGAGTCAACCAACGAGTCGTTGTTTGACATAATGACTCGTGGTGTGACTCGTTTGTTAGGTCTCCTAGGTATTTTTGACCAACTCCTTCCGTGACAACGAGTGGCAACAATGACCCGTTGTATGACACAATGAGTCATTGTGTCCACCCATGGTGACAATTCCAGAAATTCTTATACTTTTCCAGTGGAGACGACATGTCAATACAAAGACCCGTTGGTTCTACCAATGAGTCGTTGTGTCGCTCGTTTTTGGGGCTCCCAAGTTTCTCCTGCGAGTGACAATAGGAGGTACCACCGAACCATTAGTCCTTCCAACGAGTCATGGTCCCACCCACTGCCATTTCCAATAGGACAAGAACCCATGCCCAGGACCAACAACTGGTCCCAACGAGTCGTGGTCTCAACCAATGACTCGTTGACTGACCCGTTGGTCCCTGTCGGCAGTTTTCCCAAATTTTTTCTCCCAGCATTATTTTTGTAACTTTCCACCTTTTTAATCCCTAAACTATGTCATTTTGAGATATATATAGGGAATTTAGAGGGATAATCGATGATATACTTCGTTCCTCCCATTCCCTCAGAAGTTAGAGTGTAAAACCTTCCAAGAAAAACTCATAGCAGAAGCTAGGGAAATCGACTTGTCTTCTATGATTCTCAAGAAATTTTCTCTGAGATTTCTTCACCAGGTAGGTGAGAATTTATCAAGGGAATTGTCCTTCCCTTGTGCTCCAAAATCCATCTAAATTTTCTTATCATTTTTATTCCTTGAGTTTTTGAATGTGAATGAATTTTCAGCTATATTTCATCTATATCATGTGGAATATTATTCATGATAATTGTAGTTATATTTCCACTATTTTGTGACTATGTTGACGGTTGTTCCTGTAAAATGGATTCTAGCCCTAGCTTTTGAATGCAGTAAATTAGATTCTTGCAAAATTGAATAGTTATTCATATTTCTAGATTCTATCGTACTTGGGATTCCCATGTTGTTAATAACAGTTGATTATCTCATTCAATTCATGCTAGTCCAGTTTCAGTTAGATACTACCCTACTCAGTATTTTCAGAAATGTCAGCTGATCAGTTTGACTATAGTCTTTTCTTGAGGTGTCAGTGATGCCTCCCAGATGTTAGTTATCAGAATCAGTTATTAGATATTAGTTGGTTCTTTAGATGGTTACGACACTTCCAGATAAGCAGCTCTGACCAATCTTAGAACCACCAGCTTCATTTTGAGTTTGTTCTTTAGACGGTTATGACGCTTACAGATAAGCAGCTCTGGCCAGTCTTAGAACACCAGTTACAGAATAAGATCCGATAAGACTCTTAGGGTACTTCCAGATAAGTACTCCTGACTTAGTCTTGGACCTCCGTTTCGAGCTATCAGATTAGTAGTTAGACTATGACTATCCAGGGGGAGTAGGACTTAGCACCAAGCAGACCGGGGTTCCAGCACGCCAGGTTCCCAAAACTACGTTGCCACCATAGGTTATTTTATCGTCCCTATGGCCCTAGACTTATGATCACCCAGTTTATGTCTTTATACCCTGGCAAGATATATTGGGTCCTATCGATGGGGTGTATACATCGAACTCCATATCTGGCTCACTTCGTTATATGTCAGTTATAGACTCTCCCACTAGTCAGTACAATTTTAGTTTAGCTCAGCTCAGTACAGTTTCAGTTCAGTTTAGTTCGGTACAGTTAGCTCAGTTCAAAATCTCAGATTTCGGACATGTCTATGGCCATCAGCCAGGGTCGTTATTGACCATCAGTTATATATTCAGTTGTTCAGTTTCTAGTATTTTAGTTGGTCATTTCATGTCATTTCTGTTCAGTTATTGTTTCTTCATGTTTATATTATTTCTCACTTACATAATACATTCCAATTACTGACGAATACCTTCTATGTTGTATCGTATAATGATACAGGCGCAGGTTCTCGGCCTCAGCATAGTTAGACGATTTCCTTCAGGTGATATCAGCAGTTGTAGTTGGCGAGTCCTCATCTTTCGAGGATGATACTTATTATTCAGCTATTTTCTTTCAGTTAGACTTTAGAGTTAGCTGGGGGCTTGTCCCAACAACTCATTTTTAGTAGATGGCTTTCAGACATAGATTCAGACATTCAGTATTATATTCTTTTCTTCAGATGTATTGACTCTTGTCAACTAAGTTCTCTTAAATGATTGTATTATTTAAATCTTCCAAATATGTTTACTCAGATTACCAGTGTTAAGATAGACCATGGTTCGCTTGGGGTTACTTGTGTCTCCAAGTAATGTGTTTCGTCTAGGGTATAGACTTGGGTCATGACACATACCGAGTAAATTTATCAATAAATGTTATGAAATAAACAACACCATGTCTTACTCTTGCATTCATTGGACCACAAATGTCAGAATGAATCAATTGTAGTGGATTTTCTGCTTTCGTACCTTTTCAAATGATTTTCTTACAATTTTTCCAGTCAGGCAATATTCACAAATAAATAAATCTATTTTGTCTACAGAGCCAAGAAAACCTTTTTTGGCTAAGCGATTCATTCTTTACTAACCAATATGACAAAGCCTAGCATGCTACATATTTACATTGTTTTCACAATTAGAAGTAGACGTAAATAAGGCAAAACAAACATTATTATTATTATTATTGAAACTTTGAACAACATCTAATACAAAAAACCAGTCAAAAAAGTAACCAGTGCCATATTTTGTCGTGGACAAATACATGTCTAAACCATGTTCATGAAAGAAAAATTTAAATACTAACTTAATCAATATTCTGATGGAGACTAGATTTCAACGGATTGACGGGGAAAATAACACATCATGGAGAAATAGAGTTTGGCCACTATGTATTCCAATCCCCTTGAACTCCTCTTTGGAATTATTTCCTACATAAACCTATTTGATTCCTCATGCAATTCATCGAAAATCTATGAAAGCATCTCTTTTTATCGCTATATGTTCGGTGGCTCCGAGCCCACAATCCATATAGGAAGTGATTCCATTTAATAAGTAGAACAAGAAACATTTACATCACAATGTAAATTACTAATAAGGGAATGTACCTTTTTAGGCTCAGGACAATCACGAGCAAAATGTCCCTTTTTCTCATAGTTGTAGCACTTGAGCTTAATGTAACACCTCAAAAGTTTTCTAGACCAAACTTAGACTTTGCATGAAAAACCAAAAAGAACCGGGAAACTTTGTTACCACAAAATGAGTTCATTCAGTGACTAGACGAGTCATGGTCAGACTCATGGCTTGAAACAGGGGATTTTTCATCCAGGAGCCTAGGGGTGACGACCCACCTGATGACTCATTAGGTTAAGTAATGAGTCGTCCTGAATAGTCGTCGAGTGAAGGTTCATAGTATATGTTTCAGTGGCAACGACAGACACGACTTGTTGTTAGGTCAAGCAATGACTCATTGTGATGGTCGTCGGAAGGATCCTCATAAGACTTAGCCCCAAGGCAGTACTGACGATGAGAGGAGGGGATGAGTCGTTAGGTCAAGTAATGACTCATTGTGACCAGCCGTGGGGGTTAAAGGAGAAAATTTTGGCTTAGTGACAATGGAAGACCTCGCAAGTCGTTAGGTCTCCTGACGACTCGTGAAGTTATTTGTTGTCTACACGAGGGAATATTGGGAATTTTCCAGACATGGCCACAACTTGGCACCACAAGTCGTTCCCAACCCCGCGACTCATGGAGTGCCTCATGGGGACTGGCAGCAAGTTTCTTCTTGTGATGCTCCAAGGGTGTTTACATAACTCCCGACTATTTTTATCCCTAAACTACATTGTTTTGAGTATGTTTTGGAGAGAATTAAAGGGGTAATCGACTAAGTCCCTCTCATTCCACTCACCCCACGATCTCTGAGCAAAGAAATTCCTGTCAGACATCTTAGAGCTAAACTAGGGCTTCCTCAGTTCATCAGATTTCTTCAATCTTCTCTCAAGAACTCTACACCAGGTATGTACGAATTTAGCAAGGGAATTGTCCTTCCCTTGTGCCCCCAAAATCAATCTAAATGTTCTTATCAGTTCTAGGCCTTGAGTTTTCTAATGTGAGTAAATTATCAGTCAGATTCCGTCTATATCATGTGGAATATTGTTCATGTTAATTTTTGCTATATTTCTGCTATCTAGTGATCATGTTGATACTTGTTCCTATAAAGATGGTTTTAGCCCTAGCGCTTGAATACAGTAATTAGAGTCTTGCATAATTGATTAGTTATTCATGTTGCTTGATTCTATCAGTGTTGGAATTCCCATATTAATAATATCAATTGAACGTTCAGTCAGTTGCATGCTAGTCCAATTTCAATAAAAATGTTAGCATTTTCAGTATTTTCAGAAATGTCAACTGATTAATTTGACTATAGTCTCTTCTTGAGGTGTCAGTAATGCCTCCTATTTATCAGATATCAGATATCAGTTATCAATTTTTAGTTATCAGTTGCTAGTTAGTTCTTTAGAAGGTTACGACACTTCTAGATAAGCAACTCTGACCAGTCTTAGAACTCCAGCTACAGAATCTAGTCCAATAAGACTCTTAGGGTACTTTCAGATAAGTATCCCTGATTTAGTCTTTGACCCCAATTTCAAGCTATTAGCTTACTAGTGAGATTATGACTACCCAGTGAGAGTAGGACTTAGCACTGACCGGACTAGGGTTCCAGCACACCTAAGTTTCTAGAACTACGTTGCCACTGTAGGTTATTTTATTGGCCCAATGACCACAAATTTATGATCACCCAGTTCATGCCTTTATACGTTGGCAAGGTAGTCCTATCGATAGGGCGTATACAACGAACTCCACAATTATCTCACATGGTAATATGTCGGTTATAGACTCTCCAACTAGTAAGTACAGTTTCAATTTAGCTTTGTTTAGTCTAGTTCAGTTTAGCTCAGATCAGTATCTTAGATCTAGGACATGTTTATGACCATCAGTCAGGGTCTCTATTGACCATATTAGTTATATTTCAGTTGTATTAGTTTTCACTATTTCAGTTGGTCATTACATGTTAATACAATTCATTTACTTGTTCTTTCATGCTTATTATATCTCTCACTTACTTAGTATACTCAAAGTACTGACGTATACCTTCTATGTTGTATCGTATCATGATACAGGCGCATGTTCTTAGTCCCAGCATCGTCAGTAGTTTCCCTCAGACGAGGATGATATTTATTTTAATTTAGTTACTTCCAGTTAGACTTTAGAGTTAGCTGGGGGGCTTATCCTAGCAACTCATCAATCAGTAGTTGGCTTTCAGACATAGACTCTAATATTCAGTATTTTTTTTCCAGATTTATGGACTTTTTTCAAATTAGTTTTTCTTAAATGGTCTTATTTATTTAAAGCTTCCTCTTATGTTTACTCAGTTTACCAGTGTTATGATAGACCATGGGTTGGCTTAGGGTTACTTGTGACTCCAAGTAAGGGTATAGACTCGGGTCATGACAAAGTTTTTATCACAACACTAAGTTAAGAGTATTCTAGGATGTCAGAAAGCCGCATCAAGTAGAATCCTATTAATAGGTATAAAGCGTGTCACACTTATGACGGGGAGGCTATGAGATGTTATTAGGAAATCTCCCTTTTGTTCATACTCCTTATCATTCATTGAAGTCAATTCCAGAAATGTTCTCTTAACTCATGCTCTATTTCGTTTTAGTGAAACTATGCCTCAAGGACGAGGAAACGGAAGAAGGGATGGCAATGCTAATCAACCTGCTTCGCCAGCTCCAGCAGCCCCTCAGGAAGATCAAGTGTCCTCAGCAGAATTTAGAGCGGAAATCCAGCTACTATCTTAGATAGTTACTAATCAAATGAACCAGCAGGTGGTTTCGGTGAACACAAACGGGTCCGCAGAAACTGCTAGGGTTTGAGACTTCACCCGAATAAACCCTCCAACCTTTCATGGATCCAAGGTGGGAGAGGACCCACAAGAGTTTGTAGATGAGGTGCGGAAGATCACCCGAATTATGGGTGTTAGTTCTGCGGAGAGTGCTTAGCTGGCCACCTACCAGTTGAAAGGGGTCGCTCAGATTTGGTACGATCAGTGGAAGGAACGGAGACCAATATGAGCGGAACCGGTAGAGTGGAAGGAGTTCACCACAGCGTTCCTAGATAGATTCTTCCCCCAAGAGTTAAGGGAGGCTAAGGTCGCAGAGTTCATAAACTTAAAATGAGGTAACAGGACCGTGGAAGAATATGCATTGGAGTTCACGCGGTTATCAAGGTATGCTCTAGAGATGGTAGCCGATCCAAGGGATTGCATTCTTAAATTCATCAATGGGGTATAAAATCTAGTACTTAAGGAGAGTAGGACGAAGATGCTCATAAAGGATATTGACCTCTCCAGCCTCTTCGTTCATGCTGAGTAGATTGAGACAGAAAAGTTGAAGGATATGGAGCGGGAGAACAAGAGGGCTAGAACTGGTCAATCAGATTATGGCCACCAGAGGTCCGATGGTAGTAGCCACCCGCAGCAGTAGCAATAGAGGACTCCAAAACCCACCTCATCTAGCGCCCTTACTTTCCAATCCTGCAAGGATCGGAAAGGTGGAGCACCTGGCTCTCAGTCCCAGAGTTACAGTGCTAGCAACCGTTATCCAACTTGCCCGAAGTGTGGAAAGAACCACCAGGGAAAGGAGGGTTGTTTTAGGTGTGGAAGCTAGGTCACTAGCTAAGGGAGTGTCCATCCGCAAGACGGAGGAAATCATAGTCTACTACTTCAGTAGCTCCAGCAGGCCAACAAGCTTAGCAGCCCAACACTTTAGGTATGAGTTGTGGTCGGCACCGCACAACTTTTACTCTTTGTCCTCATTTGGATCAAGAGAGCTCACTTGACGTGGTCACGGGTATGTTATGTTTCTTACATCTAGGTGTGTGCCCTACTAGATCCGGGAACCACACTATTATTTGTGACTCCTATGTAGGTGACCGGTTGAAATCGGTCCAAAAGTCCTCTCGAAACCATTCTTAGTCTCTATCCCGGATTGGTGAGTCGAGTTAGAGCAGTTAGGTGTATAGAAGGCTGTCCAATCTCAATATTGAGTAAAGTCATTCCAACTGAACTAGTAGAGTTAGACATGGTCGATTTCAATCTCATTCTTGGCATGGATTGGCTACACTCACGTTATGCCGAGTCAAATTTGCAAAACTAGAGTAAATCGAGATTTTAGTTTCCAAATGATCCAACTCTAGAGTGGATAGGTAGTAGTTCCGCGCCTAAGGGTCGGTTATTCCTACCTTAAGACAAGGAAGCTCATTACTAAAGGCGCATTTATCACCTAGTTCGGATCAAAGATTCAGTCCACGAGACCCCAAATATCCAGAGTTAGTTCTGATTGTTAAGCGAGTTCACGACACGTTTCTTGAAGATCTTCTCGGAGTCCCTCCCGAGGAAATAGATTTCGACATAGACCTTCTTCCCGGACACTCGGCCTATCTAGATTTCCTCCCTTACGGAATAACTCCAGTAGGCTTAGGAGTTGAAAGAGCTGACTAAAAGACCTTCTTTATAAGGGTTTCATGCACCACATCTCTCAGTAGGGTGCTTCGGTGTTGTTTGTGCGAAAGAAAGACGGTACTCTTAGAATGTGTGTCGACTACCGTCAACTAAACAAGGTTAAAATTAAGAACAAGTATCCCCTACTTGCAGGATTGATGACTTGTTGATCAATTTAGGAGCCAATTTTTTTCCAAGGTAGATCTTAGATTCGGGATATCATCGGCTTAGAGTCGGAGGAATGTGACGTATCAAAAATAGCCCTCAAAATCGGTATGGCCACTATGAAATTATGGTTATGTCCTTTGGACTAACTAATGCCCCGCCAGCTTTCATGGACACGATGAACGAGTTTTCAAGCATTATCTAGACATGTTCGTCATTGTATTCATTGATGACATTACGGTATTCTAGAAACAAGGAAGAACATACTAACCATTTGAGGATAGTGCCCTACAGACACTCGGAGACTACAAGTTTTTGCTAAATTCATAAAATGTGACTTATAGTTAAAGTCTATGACTTTCCTTGGTCCCGTGATCTCGGAGTGAGGGTATTTAGGTAGATCCTCAAAGAAGCGATGGTAGAAAGGCGGCTAAGACCTACTTCCCCCAAGCCGTATCGGTTTACATTCGATGCGGCGGGGTAAAGGATCTCTTATGCCTCTAGAAGCTCAAGGTTCATGAGAAGAACTGCTCCAGACTCATGATCTCGAGTTAGCCTTGATGGTGTTTTCTTTCAAGATATGAGTCATTATCTTTATGGGGCTGTGCCTTGGATGTTTTGCAGTGCAAGAATTTTCCAATTTCTACTTGATGAAGGCTTTGGATCACTGAAGGTGGTTGGGGCTCTTGAAGAACTATGACATGAGTGGCTATACTACCGGATAAAGGCCAATGTGGTGGTTAATTCCTATGCAGAATGTCCATGGGTAGCGTTGCTCATGAAAATGGAAGAAAAGAAGCTGGCAAAAGATATTCACAAGTTAGCTCGGTTAGGAGTGCGGTTGGTCGATTTAGGCGAGGCGGAGTAGTAATGCAAAGTGAATTGATTCCTCGTTATTCGTTGAAGTTCAATCTAGGCGGGATGAATCCCATACTATTTGGGCGAAAGAAGCCGGTTCTAAGAAAAAAAATGGAGGCTTTCTCTAAAGGGGAGATGGTGTGCTTCGTTACTAGGCGGACTATGTATTGAAAGTAGGTGACTTGAGACAATAGATGTTGGAAGAAGCACACAGTTCAGTTCTTCTATCCACCTAGGTGCCACGTAAGATGTGTAGTGATCTATGGGATATCTCTTGGTGGAGCGACATGAAGAGAGATATTGCGAGTTTGTAGCTAAGTGCTAGAACTGCCAGCAGTTATAATTGGAATATTAGAGACCTAGAATTTATGACTCGGGATATCGATATACCCGCATGGAAGTGGGAAGAAGTGAATATGGACTTTATTACGAGTCTACCTTGTACTTTCGAAGCGGCGTGACTCAATTTCGGTGATAGTGGATCGAATGACAAAGTCGGCACATTTCCTCCTAGTTAAAACTACGGACTCGGTAGAGGATTATGCTAGGCTATATATTAGGGAGTTAGTTAGACTACATGGGGTGCCCTTTTCTATCATTTCATATAGAGGTACCTAGTTTACCTTGCATTTCTAAGTCATTTTAGGAAGACCGATACCAAGTCAAGCTGTTACATCTTTTCACCCTGGACAGATGGAAAAGCTAAGCGGACTATTGAGACCTTAGAAGATATCTTTGAGAGCTTGTGTGATTGACTTCAAGGGTAGTTGGGATGATCACCTAACTCTCATCGAGTTTGCACTTCTTGAGCTACCACTCGGTATTAGGATGGCCCCTTTTGAGGCATTATATGGTAGGAGGTATAGGTCTCCTATAGGGTGGTTTGAAGTTGGTGAAGCTACCTTGATAGGACTAGACTCAGTTCATGAAGCTACGTAGAAAGTGCAACTATCGGGAAAGGTTGAAAATGGCTCAAGCGACGAGAAATCTTATACGGTCTTGAGGAGGAGAGAGAGCTAGAATTTCTTTAATAGGCAGTTGAGTTTATCTGAAAATTTCTCCCATTAAGGGTGATGAGGTTTGAAAAGAAAGGGAACTCAACAGGAGTATGTGGGACCCTACGGAAATTCTAAAGAAGCGAATTGGCGTGTGGCATATGAGTTAGAATTACCTTGATTAGCGATTGTGCACCCGGTATTCCATGTGCCACTATTGAAGAAGTGCATCCGTGATCAACCTCAATTGTGCCACTATTGAAGTAGTGCATCGGTGATCAACCTCAATTGTGCCACTATTGAAGAAGAAGTGCATCGGTGATCAACCTCAAGTGTGCCACTAGACGGTGTGGGAGTGAAAGATAGTCTCTCCATATAAAGAGGTCTAGTTTAGATCCTGAACCGTCGGTCAAGTAGGCGAGGAACAAGGAAATCGCTTTAGTAAAGTCTTGTGAAGGAACTAGCTAGTTGAGGAAGATACATAGGAGGCAGAAATAGACATGATGACTAAATACCATTATTTATGCCCTTCTAGTTCGGTTTCGACATCGAGGTATTGTTCCTCCATGATACTACATTACAGTTTGTACTCATCAACTCTATTTGGATTTAGCCCATGCATCCTAGTTGCATCAACTCTGTTAGCATGGTTAAATCGGTTGAGAGTGAGTCATTCCATCGGAAATTAGTTCATAGTCTTAATCAGGAATTTCTGCTCTTTTGATTTTCGGTAGTTTTAGCCTTCATCGAGGATAAATGATCCCAATGGGGAGATATTGTAACACTCCAAACTTTCCTAAACAAACTCGGACTTTGCATGAAAATCGAAAGAACCGGGAGATTTTTTGCCATAGAGCGAGTCATGGCATGGCTCGTCCCAGTAACCTAGATGAGTCGTGATCGGACTCGTTGCTTTAAATAGGGGATTTTTGTCCCGGGAGCGGGGTGAAGACCACGAGGGACTCGTTGGGTCAAGTAACGAATCATCGTGAAGAGTCATCGAGTGGAGGTTCATAGTACATGTTTCGGTAACGATGGACGTGATGAGTCGTTAGGTCAATCAATGACTCGGTACGATGGTCGTTAGAAGGATCTGGTAAGACTTAGTCAGAGGTGGTTCGGCGGCGAGAGGGGGAAGAATCGTTAGGTCAAGTAATGACCCATTGTGACCAGTCGTGGGGGTTAAAGGAGAAAATTTTGGTTCGGTGACAACGGAAGGCGTCACGAGTCGTTAGGTCTCCTTACGAGTTAGGAGATCGATTGTTGTCCATGCGAGGAATGTTGGGAATTTTTCCAACCATGGCGGCCACGACTGGCACCATAGTCGTTCCCAACCCACGACCGTGGAGGTGCCTCATGGGGAGATTTGCGACGGGTTTCTTCCTGCGATGCTCCAGGAGTGTTTTCGTAACTCCTATCTATTTTATCCTAAACTATGTCATTTGGGAACTTTTGGAGAGAACTAAAGGGGTAATCAACTAAGTCCCTCTCATTCCACTCACCCCACGATCTCAGAGCAAAGAAATTCCTGTCGGGCATCTCGAAGCGGAGCTAAACTAGGGCTTCCTGGGTTCTTGATTTCTTAAGTCTCTCTCAAGAACTCTACAGGTATGTAGGAATTTAGCTAGAGTGTCCTTTCCTTGTACCCAAAAATCAATCAAAATTTTCTTATCGTTCTAGGCCACGAGATTTGGAATATAAGTAAATTATCATCAGAAATTCCGTCTATATAATATGAAATATTATTCATGTTTAATTTTGCTATATTTCACTACCTAGTGATCTCATGTTGATTCTTGTTCCTGTAGATTGTTTTAGCTAGCTCTTGAATACATTAGAGTCTTGCATAATTGATTAGTTATTCATGTTTCTTGATTATCGGTGTTGGAATTCCCATATTATTAATGTCTGTTGAACTCTCAGTCCAGTTGCTTGCTAGTCGATTTGAGTCAAAATATTAGCATTTTTAGTATTTTTTCGGAAATGTCAGCTTATCAGTTTTACTATAGTTTCTTCTTGAGGTATCGGTAATTTCTTAGTTATCGGTTATCGATTACTAGTTAGTTCTTTGAAGCGGTTACTACGCTTCCCGAGATAAGAAGCTGCGCGAGTCTTAGAACACTGAATTCTGAGAATCTAGTCGATAAGAACTTCGGGGAGTACTTCGGTCATTATCCCGATTTAGTCTTGGACCCTAGTTTTGAGCTATCGGCTTAGTAGTCGAATTAGGCTATCCGGTGGGAGTAGGACATAGCACCAAGCGGACCGGGATTTCAGCGCACCCCGAGGTTTCATGAACTACATTGCCATGGTAGGTTATTTCTTGGCCCAATGGCCCCAAATTTGTGATCATTCCGTTCATGCCTTTATACCTGGCAAGGTATATTGGGTCCTATTGATGAGGCATATACATCAAACTCCATGTTTAGCTCACGTGGTTATATGTCAGTTATAGACTCTCCCACTAGTCAGTACAGTTTCAGTTTAGCTCAGTTCAGTCCATTTCAGTTTAGCTCAGATCAGTATCTCATATCCAAGACATGTCTATGACCATCAGTCAAGGTCCCTATTGACCATATCAGTTATACTTTAGTTGTATCAGTTTTCAGTATTTTAGTTGGTCATTACATGTCACTACAGTTCAGTTACTTATTCTTTCATGCTTATTATATCGCTCACTTACTCAGTACATTCAAAGTACTGACGCATACCTTCTATGTTGTATCGTATCATGATACAGGCACAGGTTCTCAGTCCCAGCATTGTCAGTAGTTTTACTTAAATGATACCTGCAGTAGAATTTGGTGAGTCATCATCTTTCGAGGATGTTATTTACTTTCAGTTAGACTTTAGAGTTAGTTAGGGGGCTTGTCCCAACAACTCATTAATTAGTAGTTGACGAAGTTATAGACTCAGATATTCAATATTTTTTCAGATGTATGAACTTTTGTCAAATTAGTTTTTCTTAAATGATCTTATTTATTTAAAGCTTTCTCTTATGTTTACTCAGTTTACCAGTGTTATGATAGACCATGAATTGACTTGGGTTTGCTTGTGACTCCAAGTACCGTGTCTTGTCTAGGGTATAGATTGGGGTCATGACACTTAATCATGCTCACCTTTTCTTAGGAGTAGAAACATCTTTCTCTCTTTGTTGATTAATCTTAGGCTTCTTTAAGGTTTTTTTTGTTCCCTTTTCCGAGAAAATCTATCATACTTGCGTTTTTTATCATGTCCACATTTTGGATCAAGTCTAGCCATATATGCAATTGTAGCAGCATTGTCAATCCCAATGTGCTCTTCCTAGAGTTCCAAATGACACTTAGCATCTCCCATAGTTTTTATGCTAATATTATGGGTTAAATGCATTTTCATATTTTTCCAGTATTGGGGTAGGGATCTAATCATAGGTTGGATTTATTGCTCATCGGTCAACACATCACCAACATCTTTCACTTCATTCTCCATATTCGACATATGGTGTAGATGTTTACACATAGTATGATTAGGAAGTTTTATAGTAAATGCCCTTAATATGTCAATTAATTTATGACCAAACTTTTCTTTTAATGCGTACCATATGTCATTAGCATCGTCATGCTGTCGACACTCTCTCATGATATCATTATCCATGTTTTCCAGCAATGTTAATCGAGCAAGAGAATTTTTTTTTTCAAGTTTGATAAATCTAAATATCTCTTGCATGTTGGGGTGTATTTCCACTTTCAGAAAGTGCCATAGACATATTAAGAATCTCAAGAACATCCTGCTCTTCCAGGACATACTGGATTTTCATGCTCTATATTTCATAATTATCATCGTTAAGCTTATCATCCTTGTTAAGAAAATCAATGATGTTCTTTGCAGCAGTAGACATACTAATTTTAAAGAAAAAATATAAACTATTGAGAGACAACTATGTACATTATTGTAGCTCAAATTAATATACATAATAATTCTAAAAATATCTAACTATGTAAATATTTATTTCATATCAGGTTCAAAGTCAAAAGTTCACTAGGTTCCCAATCATCATCTGAATGTTAATATGTTGTAAATCTAACATAATTAATCATCTAAGAATTACTTATCTCAAATCACATAAATTCAAGATTAATTGAATTAAATTCTACAACAAATATACAAATATTAAATAATAGCAATAATTAAAGGATTAAATTATTAATTCATACAAGTCCTATCACGTATAGATAATCGTTGTACAATATAAATACACATTTTTACATTATTTTTTTCATGTTAACTGGAATAGATTCAATAAAATCTCTCCGTAAGTCTTTAGGCAATAATAATATCCCTCTTGAAACTATGGGGTTTACTAGTTTTGACCTATTATTATTTTTTATAGGCAACCCAAGAGAACGACACACAATCTTCTGAACCTTCAAGTCAATGTACTTATTCATAAGATCTTGAACTAATTCCCTACAAGATACCAACATATGGTTATCAAACTTATGGCACGATATATCAAACAACTCCTTTTGAAATCATTAGGCAAGACAGACAGTAAAGCCATGTATTTCTTTTCAACACTTAATAAATCCACAACTCAAATAATTTTTTAAATTGACTTATTAATTCTTGTAATGTGTTTCACAAAAAAGTAGAAGATCATCATATCATCATCTTGTACTTTGGATTCTACCAGTACATCAACCAAATTGTCAATCATAACTTTCACCCTATCGTTTTGTTCCTTTGTGAAAACTCATTTTGGTATCCTTATCGTAACCATAATTTTCTGTAACATACAGGAAGTATAATTATCACCACAAATATATATACATACTCACTTGTATATAATAAAAGCAGTGACAAAAAAGTTTTACTAAA